>PVIJ01009231.1:0-68129 GCA_004024925.1 Scalopus aquaticus
TCCCTGGTGGCGCAGCGGTTGAGCGCTGCGCTGTGGAGCTGTCGGCAACGCGCGATGCGAGTTCGACGCCCAGCCAGGGAGAATCCCACATGGTGCGGCAGACCTCTCCTGCCTCACCCGCTGCTCCCCTCAGCAGTGTATTTCTGATCTGCCTGTTCTGCTGCCCGCTCTGTCTCTGGTGAACCCTCTCGCCGCCCCACGCCTCTGGCCTGTACCCCAGCTTGTATGTATAAATAAATAAATCTTTAAAAAAATATATTATTATTAAGAAAAGCAAAGCACCTTTTAAAAGACAGATTCCATGGTGATGTAAAAAAGCATGTTGCATAGATCATATAAAGTAAGACGGCAGAATTGTATTCTCCCTCCTGGGAAGTTTTCATCATTCCATCTCCTATGGCTTTGTCTCTCATTAGTCATTTTTGGGGGGCTGGGGAAGTATGTGGGTGGTGGTGGCTGAGAAGGAGGTACTGTTGAACAGATGTCAACTGTCCCTGAAATTCAACCCTACTCCTTGGTGGACTGAAGTGCTTGTGTACCTCACCCATCCTTTTTCTGATCAGTGGCTGTAGTTGTTAATAATGAATGAACATCACCCACAGGCCCTGAAATTAGCAAGTGTTAAATGTTATGTGATTATTAGGGGGAAAACAAGATAATCTAGTCAGTGGGCTTAATTAGGTTGTGATTGCCCAATTGCTGCTTCACGGGTAATTATATTCATAACCCCATTTCTAGACGTCAACTACAATGATCAAAATTGACCCCAGCCCAGGTATGTGTTCGCGAACTCCTTTGAAGGGTGAAACTTTGGTGCTCCCAATGAGTTACTGCCTATTCCTTCTTCTCTTCTCGCAACTTTCCCATCATCTCTTCCCTATTTTGGTAGAAAGTAAATGGCAGTGTCATTTTATCTGTGACCAAGCACATATTGTAGAGCTGTATTGATGCCGACAGAAAAATCTTTAAATTTTTAAGAAACAAAGATGACAGAAAAGTATTTATAATAAATGAAAATCGGGACACATACAAACCCTAAATTGGCTAGATTGTCTTTTTCCTCAGCACATAGTCCTGTTCAGTAGATTTAATGTGATTCATTTGAATAGATCTTTAACTTTGAGGCATAGTATTAAAAAGAAAAAGAGTCGTCCGTGTTTAAGATAATGCCCTATCAACGTGATCATTAAGGTCTGAGGAATATAGAGCAGGAGCTTTGCACTTTATATCCATCCCAACCCCCAAATTCATTTGTGACATTTGCCACCAGTGTCTTCCAGTGTAAAAAGAACCTGTCATTGCTGGGGGCATTATTTACTGCTTCTCTCACAAACCAGGGCAGTGATTTCTAGGAAATACAAACAACAGCCTGTATCAGAAATGGGTATGTCAGGGTGACACCATGAATCACTTGGCCAGATTGTCACTGGGCTGCCTTCTCTTTCTGACACGCAGTTTTATGGGAAAATAATACACTTAAAATTTGCAGTAAACTTCAATGCATTTGACCTGTCTGAAGAACAATAGGAACTTGCCTACCTGACATATGGGGCCTTGTGTATGTACAAGTGTACATATGTATTAGCTATGCATGGGTTGCAAATATGTAAGTATGTATTACATGTGCCTATATATATAGATGCATTTTCTTTCTGGAAGAGGTTCTTTTTTTCTGAAATTTCAGGAGTGTAAATTTCTTAGAATTTCTAGGTGAAAATGCAGTTCTTGTGCAGGGGCCCACATTGAGAAAGTGGTGTGTAGTGGACAGAGCATATTCTTGGGCCTGTGCAAACACAGGGTGCAACTTGTCACTTTTCCTTCCTAGCTGTGTGGCTTTGAGTCCAACACTTAACCTCTCTGTTCCCATAATTTCCTCCACTATAAAATAGGGAGAATAACATGCATCTCTAGGACTGACGTAAAGACTAAAAATTATGATGTTTATTAGGGTCCTGGTTCATTATAAGGAAATTCCTCTTTCCTCACTGACAGAGAAACTGAGGTAGAGATCTTCTCCCAGGGCTTTTTCATGTTATTCTGTTTTTGTTCATGAACTTGGTTTTCTTAATCCTACCTGACTGATTTTGTGCAGAATGTGCTTACCTGATGAGCAGTCCTCATTGCCATCGCCCATGCGCAGGTACAGGTAGACGTCTAGATCTGGGTTGGGCCCGCCTGGTTGCAGGCCCTGCAGCGCTCTTATCTGTGTGTGCATTCAGTAGGGATTTGTAAATTACCTGAGGACGCTGCCACGTTCTCTGGGAAAAGAGTATTTGTGTGATAACAAAGCCTATTCCAACCTTGCGAAGTTATTCCCGGGAGCCTTGAGGGGGAACAATTTTTAATCAATGTGAACATCTTTGAGCGTTCTGGAAGAAAGATGTCATTTACTGGTCCTATTGTTTGGCATCATTCTGGCAAAAATGATTTGTCTAAGAAAACTAGTGATTGCAACGGTCCACATTTACTTGGTCTTAGTAATGTACAGTAATAGCAGATGCTCTGAGGACTCAGGGGTGAGGAGGCTAATTTTAGAGTGCCTTCAGGGTAGATGATATTTCAAAATGTGGAATGGTCTTGGTAGGGCCTAACAGAACTTGCTTAATTTTGCTTGTTCTGAGCCACAGAAACATTCATCCGTGGCTTCCTTGGTGGCAATGTGGTGGTGGTGATGTTCGTGACAAAAATGATCACAGAAGTGCTTTGGCAAACAGTGTAGTGGTTTTTCACTTTAAAAAACAAATTACTCATTATGATTGATTGATTTTCACATTTTGAAAGTTTCCAGAGAGACAAAGTTATCAGTGGAAAAACCGCTTTTTTAAAATTACATGCAACTTTAGAGCTGCTACATTAAAACTGTGTCCAGAGATATTTGGAGAGGAGAGAATGGGGACCGTGAATCTGTTCACCAGAATTCAGATCTCTAGGCTGATCTCAAGTAAGAGGTTTTTGGTCTGAAAAGTGCAGATCCCAAAACCTAAGGGGTGGAGGTTGGAGCTGTGGGTGTGGCAGGAATGGTACAGGATGTCCTGAATATGAGAGGAAATCTGGGGAGAAGCAGCAGTAACTCAAACCTGGACTTCCTAGGGTGCCGGAGAAGCTCTGGTAGTGGAAGGGCTTGGCTAGTTTCCTGGAGACTTAGGAAAGGGAGCTCTTTGGGGCTGCCCCTTCCCAGGCACTTCCTTAGGAACTGTAGGATCCTGACTTACCTGTGACCACCAAGTAGTAGAAAAGTGATTGACCTAACTTGGGTCAAGCTCCTAGTTTGCTCCTAACTTCCAGTGTATCTTTAAAATGAAATTCTCTCTTTGGTGAAGACCTCAGGGGTTTAATGTACGGAAAGCATCCAGCACCCTCCTCCCCCCAGGTACCCAATAAATGGCTGCCTCTGCGGTTCATTTGCAATGACCAGTGAGTCTTCCAGGGCCCCTGGTGCAGATGCTTACTCCTGGTCCTTCTGCTTCTGGCTTTGTATGCTTTCTTAGTGTCTGTGGGCTGATGATGGAACTGGAAAAAATTTAGTGTCTTCACTGTCGTAAAATGTGTTTTATAGATGCTGTTATACTTGAGAAATATGTGTCCATTCATCTATTCATTCATCAAGTGTTTATTGAGAGCCTTTTGACTACTTGACACACCCACACTGTGCCCAGGTGGGCAAACCCTGGGCACTGGGCTCCACCAGTTGCTGTATTAGGCGCTTTGTTTTGGTGATTGGAGTTACTATGATGGAGATGGTTGTCCTTATCCACATTTAAATACCTTGGAGCCTGGGCATGGGGAACTGGGGTGTAAGCAGTCAGAAATGGATGCCTGGTTTGAGGCGTGCGTTTCTGCATTTTGTGTGTGTCTGTTTACAATATAATTTGCTAACCGTGTAGTCCGTGCTGCCGGGGTGCGTAATCTGGCAGATCATTTAAATATTTACTCCAAAATATCTTGTTCTCTGTTGGTGTGAAGTAGAGTTTCCAGTTATTTTTAGGTCATTTTCATCTTAGCAACCCTGTTGGAGATGAACCAGACACAGTGCTGTAAACTGTCCCCACATTTTGATAGAATTTAATAAAGTAAAGTTTAATGGTTTGGTCCCAAGAGGCAAACCGACCATCTGGTTAGCAGAAGGTTAGGTCGAGTGTTGCATGACTGCTGAGGGGGCCACACACCAGCCCTGGCGCGTGGTGATGTGTCCAGTTGCTGAAGGCATGAGGCATTGAAATGGTGCTCTCAGGTCTGCCGAGCCAGCAGTTCTGTTACCACCGCTGTGACGCAGGAGATAATTCAGCTGGGCAAGCGGCAGCATGGGGGTGGATCTACAGTACAGGATGTGTAATGTCAACATGAAGGATTGGAGCTGGCAGAAGGAAGGGAAGCACTCATTTCATGCCAGTGCAGGAAGCCTAGAGAGATGCTTCCCGCCCCCCTTGCATCTTGTCCTCTTCTGGAGCTTTCACATTATGTGTTAAATGATTACCTTGTGCATGGTCCATGGCAAAACTTCAGCTGATTTTCTGCCTCTTTTGGAACCTGTCAGCATAAACAGAGTGAACCACATTCCGCACACATGTAGGGCGGGCAAAGGCAAGTTAGCTGCGCAGACTGGGAGGAGGAAGGGCTTCGTTAGGCAGGAGCATCTTTGTGCTGGAGATGGATTCCCATTGTATGTCCTTTTGTGCTGAGATTTGAGAGCGACCATCCGTTCAAAGGCTACAATCATCTCAGAACATTGTGCTGCAGCTGTAGTCGGTGGAAGGCTGCAGGACGGTTCCAGTGATTCTGCAGAAGCTTAGCAATTACATAATTGCTATGTAACTGGAGAAAGCCATCAGGATTGTCTAGTTCTCTTGCAAAGAAAGCTTCTACAATTTGAGGGGGAGATTGTTTTTCCCTTGTTAAACCTGAAAGCTGATGAGCAAGTACATCAAGCCACCAGGTTGGAACTGGGAAGAAATTCCCAAGGACACTGGTTTAGACATTCAGTGGACCTCACAGGTGCGTTAAGGGAGAGCGAGAACAACTCTCTGACTCTTGGATGAGTGGTTTCCTTTACCAGTTGAACATATTTGACTTGTTTCTAATATCTGAAACTACTTTCTATGTACATTGAAGGCATGGAGGCTTCCAGAGCCTTGTTAGGAATGGGACTGGAAGAGTTGTCCTCCATCACTGAAAGCCCTCTTGATTTCTGCTGCCTGCTCAGGATTTTCACAGCTTCTCTTGACGGAATACTTGCCTCTGATGCTGATCAGCAGGTGAGATACCTGGCAAGGCCCGACGAACATCAGGAGTTCCTGAATGCTGAAATCCTCCTAGCATCCACCCCTGGTTGCTGCAGCAGCCTGGGGGCTGGAGCAGACTGGACAGTTTATGAAGACCTCACAGTGCGGGAATGAATTCCTTCTTTCAGCTACCTTACCACTTGTTTTCCATGTTGAGAAAAATTTGAGGTGGAGTTGGTTTAAATGTAGGCTGGAGAGTTGCATGAAGCCAGCAAGAAGCCCAGGCTTCATTTCATCAGATACGAACCAACCGTCTAAAATTAGCCCCCTCTCCTAACCCAGTTGTGGACTTGGTGTTTGTTTATGTTAAGCAGCTCTAAATTTCAGCAGTCCTGAAATCTTCTTTGAGGTTGGTTTTATGAAGCTGCTGGAGTGGTTGTTGGGGTACATTTTTATTAATGACCTAAGTTTGGTTTCTCATAACTATGATATTCGTGTATATTTCGTCTTATCTATATGTTTTAAAGGTGTTTGCACTCACAACTTGAGTAAGGGAAAATAGAACATTTTGGTTCCTTTGTACATTAAAAAGGAATAACCAGCAGGCAGTATTAGGACTTGGATGTTCAAGATGGATTGGGTTCACGGATTCCTAGACCTTTTACCTTTAGACCTCTGCTTTACTATGTACCTCCTAGGTTTAACTCTGAGGTTGACAGATGCAGATAGTTTTCTTAAAACTTTTGATGCCTGTGAAACAGAGTTGGCGGGTTTTCAAGGAGCCAGCCTATCTCAGCACTGAGCTTTTATTTTGTAGCAATCTGGAGGGGCACAGGATCACCTATGGTGACCCTTGCCTGCGTCATTCTAGGCAGGCCTTGGCATGCTCCAGCAGATGAGTAAGGACAAGGCAACTGGCCGGGGGACCCGCTGAATTCATCTTGCTTTGTATCTTAGGAACCGGCCTGACCTTGTTCCATCATCAGTGTTTGGGCACTCTGAGAAAAGACGAGATCATCTTGCAAGGGTCCTGGAGATTGGGTTGGAAGCAGCATGCTCTCTTATAAAGTAGAAAGGAGCACTTGACTGCAGTGTAGGACACCCTTTGCTGTCAGTGTTGGGAGAACCATGAGATCTTGGCAGTGAGGGCCATGGTAAACAATGGAAAGATAATACTCCTCAGAGCCAATGAGAAGCTGCGTGACCTCGAGTAAATGATTTAATCTCTGATCCTCAATTTCTTGATCCTGACCAAAAAAAAAAAAAAATCCACTTGGTAAGCATCTTGAGGGGGAATAAATGAGATCATGAATGTAAATCTCTGGTGCAGAGTCTGACATGTAGTAGGCACATAAAATCACTAATTCTCTTTTCTCCCATCCTTATGTTTTTATAAAACACTTAAAATAGGCAGAGCACTATTAAATGTTGCCTATCTGATCAGGAGTCAGAATCCACTTGGGTTTCACATGACACCCCTGTTGGGGGCTCTTGGAAGCTCGTGCTGGTGGGATTGGTACACACTTAGACTTTAGGGGCTGAGCAATAAATATGTCTTAATACATGATTTTCAAAAGCCAGTGAACTCTTCTGTAAAACATGACTCCAAAATCTATTAGAGGGGAAGAAAAGTACCTTCACCTCTGTTTGTACTATCTTGGACATTCTGTAATGGATTATTTATTAAATTCCTTAGATGAGGTTCTGGGTTTTTTTTGTTGTTGTTATTTGTTTTGTTTTGACTGTGGTTATACAACTAACTCCTTTAAAAAGCAAACCTGACATTTCCCAAGAATAGCATGGATGGGAGAATATCCAGAATCCCAAAGACTTTACAATACTAATGACTCTTACTTTGACCTCCGGCCCCTTGTGCCTTTCCTTATGTTGGTGCCCAACGAAGCCTTGTTGACTGTTTTCAGGGAAAAAGATGGTAGGTAGTTAAAATTTAGCCACGTCAACTTTGAAGGCCAACCACTGGATTGTTTAATGTTTGCCTACTGAACAGGACTAGACTGAAAGCTGCAGAAAGGCAGACTCAGGTGTCCTCTGTTCATCTCTATCATTGTTGCCCTTATACATTGCCCTTATATGGTGCCTGGAGCATGTGTACATAGTCAGTGAGTGTGTGTTGGGTCAAGTAACCAAATGCCATAGTCAATGAGTATGTACTGGGTCAGGTAACCAAGTGCCATAGTCAATGAGTGTGTGTTGGATCAATTAACCAAGTCCGACACCTTTTTTAAAGTCCGTGTATTCCTAAAGATATCTTCCCTAAACACACTTCAATTTCTGAAACAGAGCAATAGCTCTTAACTTTTTACTAATGCTGATTACTACTCCAGATGTCACTAGACACACAGCGCTCAACTTTAGTAAGTAGGGATTTGACCCTGACATTTTAATTTGTAAATGAGAGTTAATGTTAGTTCTTAACCAAGAGAAACGGCCAACTCTACCATTCATATTAAATAATTTGGAAGCAAAAATGTCTAGATGGTAATCTAGGTTAAAGAAGCCAAAGAGAGTTGGGTTATTGGTAGTTTTTGAAGGCTCCTTATTTGAGGAGGATGATTTACTAGTCTGATCCCAAGTGACTCTTCAGGGCATTGTAAAGTTAGATTTTATCGAGTGGAGTTGGAAGCATTAGAGCAGAAAAATTGAAACTCATGATTCAAGGCTTATGGTTCTGGGACAAACTCATGTAGTTTTACATGAAAAAGGAAGATGGGTCTTTTTCCAAGTCTTCGTTTGACCTATTAAGTCTAAATGGATTGTGATAATATATTTTATAGGGTAAATTGGTGGTATGGAAGCCTAAAGGGGATATAGGCAGAAACTGTTGAGGAAAGAAAAGATGAGTATGTGGAGTCTCCTTTTAATTTAACAGAATTGGAAGATTGAAGCGATGGCACCAGAACAATAGGCATGTTCTTTGAAGATGGTCAAACAGGCTCAGAAAGCATGCTTCTTCACCTTTGCCTTTAGTTCTTGAAGTTTCAGTGCAATGATTTAGACCATTGAAAATATAGTATGTGCAGAAGCCTTCTAGGTATGAGGTGACCTTGCAGCATTAAAGAAAGCCATGGATCCTGTTAGTTCCAACTTCACTGAAGGACATATTCTGAAGAGCCAGCTCATTAAGCAAGCTTTTGAAGGGTGTGCGCTGCAGAGCAGTTTCCTGTTATTTGGTTAATGGTTGACCTAGTTCTATTGCCATATGCTTCCTGGAACGCATTCTAATATAAAGTATGTGTTAAAGCAAGACTAGGATAATAGCAGGAAAGTCAAAGCCTTTCTGAAGCTGAGACCATATTCATGCTGGTCCAGGGAAGGTAGAATAAGTACATGGAGGGAAAATGAAAAGACTTCTCTCTTTATGGTCCTGTTTACTAATTCGGATTTGAATTTGCACCTTTCATCCCAGCCCATTGTAAGGACTTGAGCTTTCCCAAAGTACTCAGCACAGAAAGAAGGCCTACATCGTTTGTTCATTGCTTGTACGTGCTGGACCAAGTTTGATACCAAAGAACTCTAAAACGACTACTTCAAGGAAAGTTTAGATTAGATTTGGCGGATGGCAGGTGATTTTGGTTTTGTATTATTATTTTTGTGTTGCCAACAAGGGATTAGTAAATCTTTTTGTTTGAAGTTTGGATGGAGTCCAGAGTCTAAGACTCCTCTGATTTATTTATCATTTTACCTGGGGACAGCAGCCTTGGCTTGTTCATTTCGATGGATAGGGGAGCCCACACAGTCATGGGTACTGCTGAGCAAACTTTGCACTCGACACACACTGTTTGTTTTAAGAGCTTTAGAATGTGAAGAATCCGTGGGTCTAGTCTGCTAATTGCTGGATATTTGGTTGGTGAGGAAGCTGTTCTGTTCTCGTCGCGGCTCATAAAGAAAATGTTTGAGGCACTACAAGTGCATGGGGTGGAGTGGGATGTGGTGATAGTTCTTTTAAATCTGCTTTAAAAAAATCACCATAATTGTGGCATGGGCAGTGATTCCTAAATCAGCCTCATCTTCAAAATCATTCTGAGAACTTGGGGACAAAAAGCAGGTTATTAAATGAAAAAAAATCTATAAATAGATTTTTAGAGGCATTCAGTAGGTCTTGCATGGGGCCCTAGAATGTGTGTTTTCAGGAGCCAGGTTTAGGAACCACTGGCCTTGGGAGTTCAGTGTTATTAGACAGGCAAGGGAGGTAGGGCAGCCACGGTGCTTTAATGTCTCACACGCAGGAAGTAGGAAGAGGAAAAGAGCTGCTGTCAGAACTTGATATTTGTAGCTGCTAATATTTGAGCATTGGAATAGGCTTTCGTTTCTTCTTCCTTAGGAAATCAGTTCCTCCAGGGCACCTTAAGGGTACTGTATACCAAGTGATTTAGGTTGGGGAAATGTCATACTAGTGACTCTACCTCCATTACTAGCTCGCCTCTGCTTTGTCCCTTCCCACCATAGGGGTAATGATTGCAGAATATCTGTCAGTCATCAACTAATCGGATGCAGTTTTTTCATATTAGTATCTTTGGCAGCGACAAAGGAAAGTTACATTATGTTGATTTCTCTGTATAAAGAAATTGCTATAAAGAAACCCACCCAATTAGCTTTGGGGAGGTTTGGTTTAATTAACAATAAGAAGATGCACTTGTTGACTGAGGACTTACTCCACATGGCTGCCTGCCTGGCCTGGTTTGAAGCTGTTGACTCTGATATCAGGCCACAGCTCAAAGACCCATTTGTGAATCAGAATGTCCTTGGCCACAGGATCACCCTGATCTGGGGTCTAATAATGTGCCTGATAAGTGGTTGATATTCAGTACTCGTTAGAGGATGAATGAATGACTGAACCAGCTAAGTAAATATTGCCCCGGAGAGATAAGAAGTAAGTTGGAATGAAGAAGATTCTGCTTCAAAGCAGTGTGTGCTGTGTGTTGTCAGTGTAACCTTTTTAGAATGTCTTCTGCATTAATCTCAACAAGAAGGAAAATGACCCTGCTACGAAATTTGGCAGATCAGACACTTTGGCTTCCTGAGAAAATGCAGGGATTTTATCTCTCTTCCTTATGCGTTATCTACCGCACCCCCCTCCCCCCAACAACTCTCCCCACTACCACCACACAAAACCTTGCATGCACTAGAGAGAGTGGCTATAGAACTAATATTGTTAAGGATATTTGATGTTCTTCTTCCATCCTCCCTTTGAACTTTAAAGGTCTCACCAGGCAGTGCAAAGGATATTGTTTTAGAACTAGGAGGGAAGAAACAATTGAGTAGAAAGAAGTTGAGGAAATCTCTCTTCTTGATGGTAATTTGTTAGTCACTGAAAGCAGTGGTCATAACCTAAGAACTCATGGTCATGTCCTTGGCATGCTTAGAAGTTCCAAGAATGGAAGATAGTCTCTTCAAAGTTATTTTGAGGAGTTGGACACTACCTACTAGGCTTCTAATGCTTACCCAAGTTAAGAGGTTGAAGTGCCTCCAAGACTTGAAGTAGCAGCTGGACATGTGATCTTGTTAACTCTGAGATGTTGCTGAGCAGTGACTCAGATCGCTGTGGCAAACGATCCTGTCCTGTTCCAGCTGCCCCAGCAGAAATCAGCATTAGGTCACCCTCTAGCCATAAGGCTGTCGCTGCGCTCATGCTACCAAGACTTAGCACCAGGACCACTTGGACTGACTGTCCTGCACCTGGGCTGATGGTGAGGACGGCGTGGTGTTTGGAGCTCTCCGATTCCTAAACATTTCCAGTCCCTCCCTCTACCCTGAGCCCCTGTCCTCACACCGACCACTTGAAGAGCAGGGGAAGATGCCAGAGAGAGGCATATGTTCTCATGGTGATTTGCTCTTTGGATGTTTCCTCATCTGGCTAGACGGAGGCTTTTGTTTTCCCCAGGAAAAGGTAAAGTATGCTCGAGGTAGCCTAAAAAAAATGTAATGCCTACTTTATATAAAATAGCCGCTCGAAGAGTATTTATGTTAATAATAATGACCAGGAGGTAACCCAAGAAGCTGGTTTGTTGGCATTAGCTTGAAAGGATGCTTGAACTTTGAAATGTCTTTCTGTTTAGTTGAGTGAATGTGCTGCCTATTTCAAAAGTTGATCATGACTCAAGGGTGTCCAGCTCTCAGGATTCAAGCCACTGCATGTTGGCCATGGTCCTGGATCCCAGTTTTATAAATAAAATGCCGGGGTGTCGCCTTGAGGATCCAGACATAGTCTGAGCACATTCTAAATCTTGATGGCTTGGGTACACAGCAGTGTCTATGGAAAAAGAAGACAGAGCCCCAAAGGAAGGAGTTTCTGTCACCCACTAGTTATATGAAATCCCAGGCTGCAGTGGACCCCTAAAATCATCCTGCCCAACCCCTTCATTTTGCAGTTCTGGAAAGGCTAACGTGATCTGCTCAAAGTCCACAATGAAAGACGTTAGTTCGGGAAACCCGAAATGGAATTTCATTTTCCTGCCTTGGCCATCAAGGCTTATTCCACTACAACAGTGTTGGCAAATAGCTTCTATTTCTTGTGCCAATTTTGATTGATTGGTGGAGACTGCCTGGAGCTCCGCTTTGAGGATTCTGTGCCTTGTCTAGGCTTGTTGGAAAAGAGCGTGGAGATCAAGTGGAGAAGGCTGCAGTAGGCGGGAGAGGGTGAGTGCGGGCGGTGGTGCCCCCCATAGTTGCTGTCCCTTACAATTATGGGCCTGAAAATCACAGCCTCGCTCCCTACCAAAACACTTTCTCCTGTTTCTGTGTTTTAAACCAAAGAGGATGTTTAATTAAGCGGAGACTCTCACTTGGGACAGCTTATCCAAGTGACTTATCTAAGGTAACTTAGTTAACTTAAGTCAAGTATCAATTTGAACCATTGATAAGACTTTCACAGTGGCTTTTAACTAGCCTAAAGAGCTCTCTCTTGAGCCCTATGGATAGTCTAACCTCAATATTGGTGAAAGGTACACAGCTCCCAGTTTTACCATTATCTTCTTACCTATATTTGCATATTATCCACAGTTTACCTTTCATTCCTACACAGTTCTTGGGACCTCATAGACCATCTACTAAGTCCCTTCCCTCTGCAGTGACTGGCCCAGGGTCACACAACTAAGGGCCACTGCTCTGGTGTCTTGACCATGGCAGCTCCGTGCTTTTTCCTTAGAGGTTTCCTAACTGTTACAACACAGGTGATTTTGAAACTAGAAGGAACCTTGGAAGTTATTTAATCTTGTTTTATGACCAGAGAAATGAGATCCAAGAACATTGAAGGGACTCGCCCAAGGTAACTGTATCTGGATCTTGGAGAAACCAAGTCTAATTCACACTGGATGTTTTTTTTCTTTACCTCTTTATTTTAATGAGCAACGTGGCCTTTATCAAGGGGACGTGGTGGCCTTGCACTGGCATCTGTTTGATTCCATGTTGCTAGAAAAATGAAAAGGTGATGAAGCAGGACTTGTGGGTTACTTATCCTTATGTAGTTTGTGTGGTCCATTTTAAAGAAAAAACATTGGTCATAAAGTTTTTTGTAACATGACCCTCACAAGGTTTTAAGTATGACTTTGAAACCCTTTCTGCTTGCGAAGAGAAGCTGTTATAAGGACAGCTGTTGTAGTATAAGTGTGCCTAGGCATCTCAAGAGTGCTGTGAATTTGTCGTGGGCTAACAGTGCTAGGCACTTGCGCTGTCTGCAAGGTAGATGTGTCTCCAGCATCGGGCCACCCACCGTGGCCGTCCTGAGTGTGAACAGGTAACGCTTCGCTCTGAATCAAGTCAGTGTTTGACCAGGAGGGAGCTCTGATTCACAGGCAGAGCAGCCTGTTAATGTTTGATTGGACATGAATGCTGTCAATAACAACACAGAAAAGGCTACTGTCATTTCCCATGCGGGTGCATCCATTTGCCCCTCTCTTGGCTGATCTGCAAAGGGGAATTGAGCCTCTTCTGTTCTTTTGTATCTTCAGCAGCAGACAATCCCTCTCGAGCAAAGTGCTGCTGTTGTCTGTTACCATTGACCGCTTCACATCTATCCCTCTCCCCAACCATATCAACCAATGCGGAGGGAGCGTCTAGTTTTCTTTCAGATCTTGGTGTTGATGAGTGTTGACTCATAGTCCTCTTAACAAGTAGAAAAGGGAAGCCACCTTGGGGCTTTTGCCTTTTCCTGGAACATTAACTTTTGAAGTGTCACCACTTACAGAATCATCAATAAAAATGTTTTCCTTCTTTCTCAGAAACCTCAGTCTATCCTTAAGCCTTTGTTTTGGAAGATAATGGTGTGATAATGGTGTGTTTCTACACACAACTGGGAACAAACCACTCTCTTTTCCTTTACCTACCAGTCAATTGTTTCAGCAAAATGATCCTCTTTCACTTTAACAAAAAGATTCCCTTTCTAGCTTAAAATATTCCGGATATGCTTTAACTTGCCTTGGGGTCATAGCACATGTCTTCCAGGACTGATGAGTCTTGTCAGTTGCCCCAGGGTGAGAACTTTAATAAGCAAATTGCACACACCTGGTTTTGCAAAATATTGGCCTAATGGGGCACCTAGGTGGAAGTCAGACCTTCCACTCCCCGTGTACACACCCTTCCTCCCCACCCCTTTTAAAAGAGGCCTCAGAAATTGCTGCTTCTCCGTTTATCTTATAAAACTTTGTCCCTCTGCTCTCCCGTGCACTGCAGCTCTGTGGGTTGTGATCGTTAACGAGCTCAGGTGGTTGCTGTTGCTGCTGGCTGTCTTTTGGGTTTGAAAGTAACACCAGTGATGGGACGTGGGATGCATACTGGGAAGTCTGGTTAAAAGGGGACTGGGCTGGCAAACTTTCCTCTTCAGACGGTGAGTCCCCCTGCCCTTCTCTTTGATCTGTGGCTGCCACTGGCGTTTGCCTAGTTGTTCCTGCTCGGGCTCCTGTGGGGTAGCTGAAAAATGTCAGCCTGTTTCCCTGTTTTTGAATACTGCACATCAGTCTTACTTGTTTTTCAGCCTTATCCAGTCATTTGATCATTCATTCAAGAATCTGTTGAGCATATGACTACTTGCCAGACTTTATGCTAAATATTGGAGATGACAGTAATAAAAGGCCCAGCTCCTGTCTTCTAGAAGCTCCAAATCTAGTGTTTACATCACATACTGCCACGCCTCCTGTGCATTGTGATGCATTTTCTTTGACTTCTGTGTTTTCTGTAATTGCCAAGATCCTTTCTCCCAAATAAGGCTATTTCGGTGTCTTTCCTGTCATCCATTCTTTCAGACATGTTGGAGTATCCAGCTGACTGGGAGCCAGGACAGGCCCCTGAAGAAGCTGTGTCATTGATGCGTAGGTGTATCCAGACCAGCTAAGAGGCACGGTCGTGTGAGTGCTTTATGCTGTAGACCAGAGTCCCACATGACCTCTGTGCCATGTGCCATCCTTTCCATTTGCCCACAGGAGTCTAAGGCTAGGCTTTTTCTGCACTAGTCAACTTTATACATCATTGGATGACATTTTGCTAAAAAGTTTATTAAATCTGGCAATGGCATTTAGCTCTTCAGTCAATAAAAGCTATATATAAGCCTTCCTTGGCTTTGCCTAGGTTATGGATGACCTTATGCTTGAAATCTGCTGTCAGTTTGTGTTCCACCGCTGTTGGCATGAATTACCTGAGGAATTACAATCATCAACCCAGCAACACCTGAACTACTTTGCCAGAATCACTGGTGATCTTCTAATCTCTTGGTTGGAAGCGCTTCCTAAGCTTCTTTAGGAAGATGCTAGAATCACTTCTGGAGTTCCTTTTTGGGCATATAAAAAGCTAGTATACTACATAGCACATTAACCTACTCCATCAAATATTCACCCTCTGCTTTTCTTTTTTTATGTGTATAACCATGGGTCTACATTTGTTGTCTTATGCCATTAGACTAACTACCATTTGTGATGAAAAGCACTGGAAGCTTGTTCTGCTCAGACATACTTGGGCTCTTAGCATGAGTGAATGGCTCAGGTTAGCCAAATGCCTCTAGGTCAGAGAGCATAAGCTTTGATATGGAATTCCAGAGGTCATTCCCTGTCTTTGTCCTCTCTACCAGAACTCATGTCACTTGCATCATGCTGTGACATGAAACAATATTGCATCGTAGAGAGTGCATAATAGACTGTGTTGTCCAATTATCTTGAGATTACCGAATACTTTTGCTGGGAAACTTGCCAGCTGTAGTGAACAAAGAGATGCCCCAAACCACTTTCTCACCTTCATTCTTGATGACCAGATGACATTCTTAATATCTGGTGGTTTCCTCTGTAACCTTCTGGTTGGCTTTATTATATTTTATTTTGACAAAGAGTGTGGCTAGCATGGGAAACCAACATTGTTTGCTAATTTGATGAGAATTAGTTAAAAGTCAAAGGTGGAACAGTGAATAGACCAGCTGGAAAAGGAGATGATCAATTTCTGGGAAAAGGGAGGTTTTTTGATATAATTGCAGTATGAAGAACAGTTGTTCCTGGAACAAAGCACTGAAGAAATAACAAAAAGAGGCCTCCCCCAAATTGCATCTCCCTAGCACACAAACCATGAAGCCCATGTTTTTGTTACTGGAAGTTCTGACATTTCTTGAATACTCTGACTTTCTTGATTTTCAAAATCTAACATTTAATTCCAAAATAATCCTTATTCATCTCTGTATTTCCATTCTCCCTGAGTTATCTGTGTCCTCTGAAAGTTGAAAAGCAAGTGATTTTTTTTTCCCCTTAGCTCCTTTGGTGGAGACACACAATGGGCTCTTTCCCCTGCTCTGTGGAAAGAATGAAAACTTAGTAAGCAGCCAGCGAGCTCTGTACAGATCGACGTCCTTGCTTCTGCTTTTGAAGTTAAGATGGTCACGAGAGAGAAAAATATTTTTGGTTCCAAGCCTAAGAAAAAGACATTCTTTTTTGTTTTGGGCCCTCTTGTTTTCATGGTTTTGATTTCTCATAGAATCATCTTTAGCCCCATTAATAAATCACATCTGAAAATGAAATCATTTTTGTAAGTTCTTTTCCTCTCCACACCCTTGATTTTAGCGAAGGTGACGTTTTCTTAGATTGATCTGAAGTAGCTTAGGATATATTTTCCTGGCTTTTTTTTTTTTTTTTTTTTTTTTTTTTTTTTTTTTTTTTTTTTTTTTTTTTTTTTTTTTTTTTTTTTTTTTTTTTTTTTTTTTTTTTTTGCTCTGGATAAGTTCCCATTGTTGATCAAGCCTATTCAAGAGAGTTTTCCAGAGTCCTGAGAGACCCAAGCATGCATTCTGTTCTGTTAAACAAGAAGGGAAAAGTTTAATTTTTTGCCTTGCTTTAGAGAAGGAAATCTCAGAGGAATCATTTTCCTTTCAGGAAGATTGGGGTTTGTAGGTTAAATTCCACATTATACAAATCCCCTAATGACAAAGAACCTATGTGATCAACAGTCCTTCTTTCAGTCTTTCTTCAAAACGCGTTTCTCTATTGCAAGAAGAGGGGATTCCATTTGAGACTGTTGATTAAGACATGATGATGAGGTCTGAAATTGGTGATGGCCCAAGGTCATTGGTAAAACTAATGGACCACTTGAAAATTATTAGCAGCTGGTTTAATAGAGTTGTAATAACTCCAGCTGTGTGAGAAAATCCAAGCACAAGGTATATGGAATGTCCCCTTTGAGGTCCTTTTCTATTGTTCTAGAATAATCCTGGCATTCACTTAACAAAAGTGCAACTTGGACAAAAGATTAGGTAGCTCTGTACATGAGCATGTAATACAGGCTTTATTTGCTTCAGGTTTTTTTTTTAACCGTCTTTTTGTTATTTATTTTTTAATTCTGGCTTCTCATCAGCCTGCACATCTCCATCCAGTAACTCTACAACTTCAGAGTCTGACAATGTTTGGAAATTTTAGCAGTTTATCTAAGCAGTTTTCTTCCTTTTCACTTACTTTTTTGTTAAAATTTTTAATCATATCTAAGGGTTGATGGAGTTTGATTTACTGAATTCAGGGTGGCGGAGTAAAAGAACAGATACCGTACTTTCTGAAACATTTTTTCTCAACGTATAAAGTTGGTTTCTGCTTTTGTATAAAAATAATGGAGAAATAATTGGCTTAGATCTTGCTTTCATATCTGGAGGCATATATACTCACATACGCAAGAGTTGCATGCATGTATGTATAAATAATGTTTGATCCGCCAAGAAATATGCCTATTTGCTCCATTTGTCATCTGTACCTTGCTAACCCACAGACTTGACAGGGAAGAGAAATGCTGAGAGCATTCCACTCCTTAATGAATTCCAAAGCCGTGAGTCACCGTGGCCCCAGGCTTATCCCTTTGCCTCATCCTATTCCTACTCTCAAAGTCAGAGGTCTGGCTCTCTACTTTCTGACTCTGAAGCCAGGGAAGATAGAAGATGACACAGCTAACCGAAAGCAAGTGTCCTTTTCTGTATCTCAGAGGAAATTCCCAAAGTATACTACCAAGACCCAAGGGTATGGCAATCAGTTTAGATAAATCCCTGTCCTACATTGATTTTAAAAACTTTTTATAAATTAGACCATGGAGTTTTGAGTATATGTTATGGAAATTTGTTCTTCACAAGGTCTCCTTGAGGCAGATGTGCCTCAGGGTAGGTCAATTACTTCCCCAAAGTCAAAACTGGTTGAAAGCCAGGACAAAGTCCCAAACCTTGTCTTCTGACCAGTCCTTTCCAGTACACCGTGAATGACTCAGCCCTGAATGACAAATGCTTCCTAGATTTTTAAAGGAAGTTGGGGATATTCTGGAGACATCCTCTAACCCTGTGAGAATGTATCATCATGGAGGAAACCACCACACTCTTCATAGAATTGTCCTTCTCTGAGCCAGAGGCCACAATGGCCTGCTCTGTAGGGTGGATGTCAGTGATGATTAAGGACGTGGGGAAAATCCAGTAAGACAACAAATGTCCTAGTAAATAATCCAGTTACAACAGTTGGTCTTTATTTCACTCAGAGGAGATAGGCCCAACTCATCCCCAAAGTAATGTGTTCAAAGCTACAGTCCCCAACAGAGCAGGCAAGGGGGGAATTGCTGATAGCACTCCAGAGAGGGCAGGCACTATATTTTCTAAAGGCCAGATTTCCTGCTGCCATAGTCCATCTAATCCTTGCTGTATTGTGGAGTGGGTCCAATTTTATTGTTATTCCTTTTTAATGTATGACAAAACAGAGGCTGGGACAGGTTAAGTAATTTGCACGTGGTCACATTAGTGTTAGGTGTCAGCAAGGGCTCTGCTTCTTCCATTGTGCGACTGTTGGGGGGGGGGGAAGGACATCTGCAACAAACTCCACAGGAGGTCCAAGACACTAGGGGCCACTAATCCCTTAATTCCATCATCATCCAGAGGAGAGGATTACCGGAAACTGAGGGGAGGAGTTAAGCAGACATGTTGGCTATATAACGAGGGTCTTTGGACCTTGGGGCTCTCTTGCTTCTCGCCGGGCTACAGCGTGCCATTGGGGTTTCCAGCTCTTCGGATCTGGTAGGACGTATTTGGAGATTTATCTCTCTCCCTCACTTTCTCTTTTGTCCCCGAGTTATTCATTTTTTTTATTTCCCTTCCTTTTTGTAAATAAACCCTTTTATTAACCTTTTTGTGAGTGCCTGCAATTGTTCTTATTGTAAGTCCTTTTTTAAGCGCACGGGTGAGAACCCACAGTCAGGCACCCCATTGTATATCGGGGTTGCCCTGTAGCACGACTATGTGCAGACCTCCCTGAGATTGCCGAAAAATGTGAGACATATTTCCAGAGGACTAGGAAAGTCCAAGAAAATAATGGCTAAAGTTATTGGCAACAGACCTTGTGCCTGTATAATTTATATGTATACCCTTATTTAATCCTCACTACAGTCCTTGGAAATAATACTGCCATCTTTTTTTCCTTTAACCATTTCTTACAGATGAGGAAACAGGTGTTAAAGAGGATATAGAATTAACCAAGATTAGACAATTAGCAAGTAGTAAAACTTGGGTTCAAACCAAGGCATGCAGACTCCCAGCCTAGGGTCTTAACTAGTATGCTGGGTGCCACTAGACAGTTCTAGTGCCGGGTTCAGAATATCCCTGGTTGACTAAGGATTTCAGCAGGATCAGGTCTGGAGTTGCTGTATTATGAAAATGACCAGCTTGACCATGCAGCCAGGTAGATTGTGTTTTGAAGAAGATCTTAATTTCAGTCATTACAAAGGTTTCAAGGTTTTTCAAAAGCTTCATTTGGCAGACTTTCCTTTCTGAACTGGGAGGCATCCCTAACTGGTTAGTTTTTATCTTAAGGAAAATAGATATTACAGGGCTGTAAGCCAGGGAACAGATGTTATTCAATTAGTATTTTAAATTTCTCACTCCAGATGTTCAGCTGCAGTAGGTGACTATCTCAAGGTGAGTTCGAATGGAAACTCTTGAATAAGTATTTTGTTCAAAGGGAGCCTTGAAGGTTATCTACGTCTACACTGTCTAGTACAATAGCCCTGAGCCACATGTGGCTATGAAGCATTTGAAATGTGGCTGCTCAGAATGGAGATTTTGCTCTAAGTCTGTGCTACATGAATTCTGAGACTTTTGCAGACTATACGGGATCCTGAGATTTAGTAGAAAAATAAAAAGAACGTACATTAGCTTACTAATGTTATTATATTGATTATATGTTGAAATAATATTTTTGGATATACTAGGCTAAGTAGGCTATGTTATTGAGATTAATTACACCTGTTTCTGGCTGCAAGAAAAATTTAAATTACATGAATAGCTTGTGTTATATTTCTTTCTGACTGTACTAGTCTAGGTGATTTCCTTACTGTCTAGCTAAGTAGAAGATGTATAGAAATTCCATGATCAGATGTTAATGTACTATCTGAGTACTATTTGATAGTCCAACCTAAGGGCTGTTGCTTCTTTAAGTTGTACACTTTCATTGGCAGTATTATTTTTTAATACTTTGTGGTCCGCTCACGTATTAGTACGTGTTTTTGTCACCAGTATCAGGTGGCCTCTCATGTATTAATACGTGTTCATCTAGTCTCTGGTTTTTCATGCCACGGTGGATTTATTTGGAACTATTAGGAGTTATTTCTTTGATCGTACGCAGTCTAGAATCTTTACACATTGTTTTGGTGAAAGTGTAAGGTGTTTTATGAGAGATATTACAGTTTTTTTAATATCCAGTAGTTCAGGAGTTGTGTGTGTTTTATTGAATGCTTATACCATTCATACGGTGGCACAGAAAATGGCTGGCCCCAAGGGCTGGTAAATTTAAAGGGCACCGGCACACAAAGTGTTAAAGGTAGTTGATAGTGTGATTTTTTTTAAGTATTTTTTTAATTGATTACTGAAGAACTGTTCCTGACATAGGTTTCAAAACAAATAGAACTTGGACAGCATCTCATTAGTTAGTCTAGATGGGTCAGAGGGTGGTGCCTGGTTAGGGGATCGTGTTCCCAGAGGTAGCATTGGTCCTTTCTACCTTCTAAGTCATGTTGAATTTGACCAATTCCTCATCCTCCCCAGTGCATCTTCCTGGCTAGACCTACTTATCTTATCCCAGGACCATCTCAGCAGTTGTTTTAGCTGCTTGTGTCTCACTATCCTCCTCAACCCTCATCCTGCCCCAGTGCTGCCAATATGCTCTTGAGAACACAGTTTCATTGTATCACATTCCCCCAATTAAAGGTGATAAGAGATCCCTGCTGTCCTCCCAGTGAAGGAAGGGAGGAAAGGATCTGACATTTGAGACTCCATACATGTTACCTTATATAATCCCTATGAGATGGATATTTTTAGTCCCATTACACAGGTGAGGAAGCAGTTCTGTTCTCGCCGGAGGTCAGGGGGTAGGTTTAAAGCTAGATCCTTAACTGCTAGACTGAGGTCCTATTATCTGGCTTTTGCTAAAACCTGTGCTAGTTCTGTTGCCCCATGCTGGCTGCCTAGCTTTCAAGAATATTCATTATCAACTCCATGGACCTCCATCTCTTTTGCTTTCCCAGCTGTTCTAGTCGTCTTTGTAGTCGGAAACTGTACCATAACCCACACTTCGTTATAGTGTTTAGAATTTTTCCTTCTGTGTTCATCTTCAGATGGAAGTTATAGTGAGAGCCTTATACCTGCCTCTTGTGTGCACCCTGTACCCCTCCCCCCATATATCCTTACCAGTTGCTTAGTAGGCACTCAAAAAATGCTCAGTAAGTGGATGGTGTTGGCACTTGGTGGATGATCAATACCTGTGCTTTTTGGCTCAACTGAAAATGATTTCTCTTTTAAGTCAGGGCAGAGCGCTCCAGGGCCACGATCCTCTTCCCAGTGTAGATGTGTGATGACATGGACCTCGGCGATGACAGGACACTTCCAAGCCAGACTTTACCTCATTGAGTCTCAGATTTTTCATCTTATCTCAGTGCCGGGTGAGGTGGTCAGGACTGGTGCCCCTAGATCTCTAGGGGGTCATGGATTATTTTACTGCTGCTATTTCCTAGAGGGACATTTAAGATGTTTCCAATCTTGACATCCTAAAGGGTGTAAGGACAGAGTCTTGGCCCTCTGTAGGGTCTCATGGAACGAAACTGAGCATCAGATGTGATGGTCTGTTAAGGGGGTTTTCATACAGTGGGTTCCTGCTAAGCTTTACTTTCTCCGGTCATCAGGGACACACTTGCTACTGTCCGAAGTTTATGAAGAGAGCTAGCAAAGCATTGACATTTTGGCTCATTTGCTAATAGGCACTTAGTCTTAGGTGGTCTGTCTTGGTTGGGCCACATTTGTTCACACGCCACGTCATTGTGTGGACACAAATTAAATATTTAAACACCCAGGTAAGCGCACACCCACATGTTCCCTAAAACGTGGGTTGACTTGTTAGATCTAGGGGTTTTTTTTTAAAGGGAGAGTGTTTAACTTGTTTACTTATTTCTCTGAAAACATTAAAACTTTAAAAATAATTCTCTGCTTGTAAAACCAACATACTAATAAAAAATATACAAACATTATAGATGTTGGAATTTAGAGAAAGTCCTTTTTAATTGCACCCTTCAAGAAAACTTTCTGGGCCTATGTCATCTGATTGTTTATCTGTATTTATATTAGCTTGTGATTATTACCATCATTATTGGAATGAAACAGACTAGCCATTCTGTTCTGCAACTTATTTTTTCATTTGTCTATAAGTTAAGGAACACTTGCCCTATGAATTACTTAGGGAGAAGCACACAGGTTTTGTCATACAAGCAGAGGAGTCTGATGCTTGGGATTCTTAGCACTGATGGCCAGAGAGCTTTGCCCACAGTGTGCTGAATCTCAACCTTGGCCTTCAGTGACCTTATCTATTTTAATATATGTCTTTAAAGACTTATTTTGCTGGTAGTGGTGGGAGTAATTCCATCAAAATAAACTATGTGGAGATCAGTTAGTTCTTTTCAATTCTGACATTTCTCATCCTCCAAACACACCAGCCTTCTGGAATGCAGTAACATTTTATGAGTGAAAATGGTTTTTTGTAAGGACTCTGTTTCTTCTTCGTCTGAAATTTCATTTCCAGAGGCAGGAACAGTATTAAGAACATAGTAATATGTACAAGGATATGAGAAAAGGAAGACAAAGGTGGGAACAGATCATTAAGTTCAAAAATTCCAAGTCAGCTAGGATGTCTTAAGCTAAGGACAACTTTAAGTTTAAGGAAGGAGATGACTGTGCCGAGAATATAAAGGGAAGGAGGGCAGTAGAAAGTCCTGCCGTAAGCCAGACCCCTAACTCAAGGCCATATGGGCTGAAGTGCTATAATCTTTTTTTAATCCACAGCTTCAGCTCCTCTACCAATATCCACCCTCTCTCTGCACACACACATCCCATCCATTGAAACCGATTCCTTGTTTTCTAGGTTCTAAGGCGCACTTTTCTCATATTTATACATTATTCAAAAGAGGTGAAGATTACAGTCAAAGTTTGTATTTGGTATGTATGGGTTGGTTTTTTTTTTTTTTTTTTCCCCTCTTGAAAATCTGTATTACGGTAAATCTTCTAATAAATTTGTTTCCAAGTGGAGGAAGAACATGTAAGTTCGAGATGCTGGTCAGGACTGAGGCTGAAGAGCACCCAGTCCTTGCTTTCAGGGAACTCACAGTACAGTGTGGGGTTCAGGCAGTTAGGCAGATGGTGCTGTGTGAAAATGCATGTGTGATTCAGGGACACCTGGGGAGCACCAGGCAGGACTCTAAAGAAAGTGGCTCTCAACAGGATGAAGCCTCACTGCTCCCCAATGTCTCCAGTGACACCAGTTGAAATACTGTTGGTTGTTGGCTACTGGGGGCACCAAGTTGTGGGGAGGCACATAGAGCTGGCATATAGTGGATGGAAGCCAAGAATGCTCCCCAATATCTCTCATCTCTCTGGGCCGACTGACCCTCACAATCAGTTGTCTGGCCCCAGATGCCAGGGTTTGAGAAACCCTGCTCTAATTTGAGACCGAAGGATGAATGCAGATTGGTGGTGCAGTGGAAGAGGTGAGGAAGGTCTCAGGCACCCAGTTATTTAAAGGGGATAATGGGTTTTGATGAAGAATGACACAGAAATAATGGTTACGTTGGATAAGGAAGAAAAGCATCCCGTCATTGGCCCTGAAAGGTAGCTTCTGATCATGGTGAATTTATTTTAGCAGACGTATAGTTACAAAAGCCAGATGTAGAGGACTGAAGGAGAAAGGAGGAATATAAAAACAGTTTATCTGTGAAAAGGGGAAATTAATGGTAATGATGGCAATTATAATTAAGTCTTCCTGTACATCCAGAAACTATGCCAAATGTTTATGTTTATTATCCAGGTTATGCAGCCTAACAACCCTTTGAAATATGCATTTCTTTGTATGGATGAGGAAATAAGATTTGGAGAATTTAAGTGGTTTGTCAAGATTCATACAGCTTATAAATCGTGGGTTTGGCATTCAGCTCTAGGTTTTTACTCTACCTATACTTTTTCCCAAGGGAAGAAGATAGGCCAGAGGGACATGAGACATAGGGTGAACAGGTGTGTGTGTTGTGTGTGTGTGTTTTCCTCATGGATGGGAGAGAGTTAAGATGGGAATGATTTAGCCAATAGTCAGAAATTGCAAAGGCAGGCTATCAGGTGGACTCCCAGATGAAGCCAGAGGATTAAATCTAGAGTCTAAATTGGAGAATCAGCCTTAGATGAGGGGGGATGGGAACACATCTTCTGTTGTGTCAGAAGATGGAAAGGATGGGGAAGAGAACCTCTTCCTTTTCTCAGCTAGACACAATGAAGAATGGGAGACAGGTAAACATACCACTGTGTCAGCCTCAAACTGAATTTGCAGGTACACCAATTTCAGGAGGCAAGGATAAAACACTGATGTAGACTAACCAATCCAGTGTTGAGACTTTTCCAGATTGTTGTGAGGGGAAGATTGTGGTTTGAGCTTCATAATTAAGTTTTAGGTGCTTATTTTCCCGGTTTTCCTTGCACTTGCTTAAATTCCTTTAGCTAGAGTATAGCTTTTATTTTTATAGAAATAAAAGACTTAAATGTTTACATGGAGAGACTTACTGCTGAAGAAATGATAAATGGGGAGATCATCAGTAAAAAATTATCTTCAGGTTTTTAAGTCCAAAGTTCATAAAATAACTGGAATTCCTAAAATCAGTGAAGTTGGATTATCTGAGATTATTGCTATAAGGACTCATTAAAGAGTCTCAAATGTGATAGTGAAGGAATGGCAGTGTTGACAGGAGAGTCAACATTCTTAGTGACCTGATGTGATAAAGGCATTTATAACCACCATCTGATCAAATCACCCCAGTGCTTTACATTTGATGATTGTTTGAAATGTCAAAGTAATAAAGGCTTGTTGAAAAAATTTGAATTCTTAAAGTAGAAAATCAAAGTGTTATTCACCTGGGCCCACACCCAGATAGTTTACATTATTTTTAAATTTTGCAAACTATCTCTTTTCCATATGTTAATTCTCTTTATTTTCTTGTACAGATGCATTGGCTAGCATTTCCAAAACAATGTTAAGTAATAGTTATAATCCTTGTCTGGTTTTTAACTTCAATTTTTCTTTTTTTTTTTAATTAAAAAAAACTCCCCCCCCTTAAGATTTATTTATTTATTTTATGCATAGAAGAACTGGGGGGTAGGCCAGAGGCTGGGGGAGGTGGGGGTCAGTGGTTAGAGGATTCACCAAAGATAGAGTGGGGAGCAGAACAGGCAGATCTACCTGAAATACACTGCTGAGGGGAGCAGTGGGCCAGACAGAAGAGGTCTGCTGTGCCATGTGGGTCAGCTCCCTGGCCAGGAATGGAACTCTGGCCACAGCAGTGAGATCCTGATAGCACTGAGACTTAACCCTTACACCACCAAGGAGGCTCCTTAACTTAAATTTTTCTAATATTTTATCAGTAAGTATGATGCTGAGATATATATAGCCCTACATATTAACTGATTAAAACATTTTAATTTGAAATGGATCTTGCATTGCATTAGGTGCTCTCCTGGCTCTTATATATTGTTCAACTTACTTTTTTTGTTAATTTAATATCGTAGAAACTTCCATCAAAATTTTCTGGTATTAAATATTGTCTTCTTGCAGTGAACCCCACTGTGGGATCATGATTTAATATTCGCTTACATGCATCTGGATAGCATGTTGAAGTTTTGCCTCCCTAGTTAAAAATGTATTGAATTGCTTTTTAAATAATAGTTATTTTTATTGTTTGAGGTAAGCTTTGATTTCTGTTTATACTGGCTTTGGAAATAAATCCATGAGTGAAATTCTTGTATGCCTCAGACTTTGGAGCACTGTGAAAAGGCATCTGATGTACTGATTCTCTAAAGCCTAGGCTCTTGTGGTGGGGTTAGCTCTTGGACCATTGCTAGTCCCCCATATGTATGGGTTCTTCTTGCATTCATTTTGGTCATATAATGTGTTTCTAGATAACTGGTTTTTTTTTTTTTTTAAGGTTTATTTATTTAACCTGGGGTACAGGCCAGAGGCATGGTGCGGCGAGAGGGTTCACCAGAGACAGAGGGGGGAGCAGAACAGGCAGATCAGAAATACACTGCTGAGGGGAGCAGCGGGCGAGGCAGGAGAGGTCTGCCGCGCCAATGTGGGATTCTCCCCGGCCGGGCGTCGAACTCGTGTCACCGCTGCCGACAGCTCCACAGCGGAACCGCTGCGCCACCAGGGAGGCCCCTAGATATCTGTTACATTTAGATTAACAAATATTACAAGTTGTACAAAGTAATTTTTAATTAAAATTTGTTAAGCTTTGGGGATATTTTTTGCTTTTTATCCTTAATTTTCTATATATTTTTTGACCTCCCTACCCCCTTTCTTTTTCCCTATTAACTAGTCTTTTTAATTTTAATTTTATATAATATTAAAATAATAAGTGGTTAGGTGGTTAGTTCTATTGTCTTGATTTTTTTGATTTCTGATATTCTATCTTTATGGTGAGTTCTTGCTTTTAGTTTTCTTCCTTTTTCTTTACCTTTTTCCTTTTTACCTAAGTTAGATGTTTAATCATTTAGTAGAATTATTATTTGAGTTGTGAGTACTATTATTTCTTGATTTATATTTCCATAGATTTATGAAAATTCCAACTTTTATCAAATACTGCATTTTATTTATATAACATTTTATAAGTTATCCTGAAGTTGGATTTTTATTTCTATTTTAGAAATTGTTTAAGTGATTATTTTAAAAATTTCCACGTTTGGGATTTTTTTGTTTCCTCCCCCTCCTCCACCCTCCAGTTTTATTGCATGTAAGTGGAAATTATGAAATGTTTTTCTCTATTTGCAATTTATTATTTATTAAATTTGGCATAGACTTGTAAATCTCCAAGGGCATTTGAAAACTTTGTACATATGTACATGTACACACGTGCTTAAAGTGAAATGGAAATGTATTTTCTATTTCTAGGATACAGAATCTGAAATGTTTCTCAATTCTATTAATCCCATTAACCATTAATTGTCTTTCTCCATTTGATCTAATAAATACATATGTCTGTTACTTTTTGTATCTATTGCCGCTTCTTTTTCCTTTATCTGGTTGGTGATATTGGGGGGTAACACAAATGTTCATGCTTAATCTTCATTATGGATTGTAGTTTATTATTACATGTAAATCTTTTAAGTTTTGAAAGGCTTAATATATTTTCCTTTATTTTTGTAAATATTTTCTTCTTATCTTTAAAGATAAACTGAAAGATTTTTTTATCTAGATTTTAACCTTGAATAATACTAATCATCATTGCTACTTTCCTTGATAGATCATTGGTCATAGTACTTTCAAACTTTTTGTGTCATTTGCTATATATTTATCTTTTGTAAACAAAATGCAGGTATAGGTTTTTGTTTGTTTGTTTGTTTTAAAATCTACTGGAAATGTTTCCCATGGAGGAGTTACCCAATTCACATTTATTGATATAACATATATACTTAATTCTAATTAATGTTTTGCATTGACATGTATATATCTGTGCAGTTGCCTTTGTCTTTTACCATATGAACTGTTTTCTTTGATTAAAAAATTAAAAGTTACATGTAGTCTGTTTATTACTAATTAAATTTATAATTTTAATGTGCTTTACACTTATATTTGGGGATTTATTAACTTCAGAAATGAAGTGATATTGAGCATTTCTGTATTGCTATGACAGTGGAGAATATTCTCCCATTTATATTTATTCTATAATGTCTCTTCACCGTCCTCTTTCTATTTTTGCTATTATTCTTTAGGATTTTCTCCCAGTTCTATGTAATTTTGTTATCATTGTATGGAATGATTTACTGTTATAATTAATTATGTTTTATTTTGCAATTATTTTTGTGAAGAAGAACTGGGGTGCAGGCCAGAGGTGCAGGGAGGTGAGATGATTCACCAGAGACTGAGTTGGGAGCAGAACAGGTGGATTTACTGAAATGCACTGCTGAGGGGAGCAGTGGGCAGAACAGGAGAGGGCTGCTACACCATATGTAGGTTAGCTCCCTGGCCAGGGATGGAACTCAGGCCATAGTAATGATAGTTACAGAGTGATAGCAGTGATAGGGGATAGACACTAACCCCTACACCACTAGAGAGACCCCTTATTTTGCAATTATTTTTTTTAAAGATTCCTTTATTTATGCATACAAGCTGGAGTGCAGGCCAGAGGCGTGGGGTGGCAAGAGGGTTCACCAGAGACAGAGTGGGGAGCAGAACAGGCAGATCAGAAATACACTGCTGAGGGGAGCAGCGGGCGAGGCAGGAGAGGTCTGCTGCGCCATGTGGGAAATCTCCCCCGCTGGGCGTCAAACTCACGTTGCCGCTGCCCACAGCTCCACAGAGCAGTGCCTAAAGGCTGCCCCACCAAGGAGGCCCCTTATTTTGCAATTATTATAAATTATTCATTCTTATTTATAAATATAAGTGGATTCAGTATTCAGCTTTTAATTCTTAACTCTTGAGATCTCAATTTTGAGTCTTCTCTTGGTTGGATATATTGCATCACTGAGTAGATCTCAAAGCATGTAAGTGCTGCATTTCCTTAACTGCAGATTGGAAAATTGGGGAAAAGGGCTAGTGTGTGGTGGACTTTAGTGGTGACCTTAATCTTGTATTTACAGATCTTGATTTTTAATGATGCAAATGATAAACTTTTGTTATAAGCAATGTTACTTACACACAAAAAAGGAAAATGCTTTTTTTTCCCCCTGACTTTTTTTACATGGTTGTGAACGCAATTGGGAACAGAACACTCACAGCTTACTCTTCTTAAAACTCTATACATGTCCCTTTACTGCTTTCCGTTGCAGAACGTTGCTGTGAAAAAGTCAAAGGCTGCCTGACTTTTCCCCCTGTAGTTGACTAATTTATAAAAATCTTGATTTTACACAATTCAGTGTTTATCCTTGACATTCTGTAACTTCACCAAGATGTCTCAATTTTGACGATTCTGTGTTACTTTTTCCTGGAACATCAGATCCTCCCTTTTTTGAACTAAGCTATTTTCTATCACAGATTTGGACATTTTTGTTTGCTGTCTACTTCTTGAATACCTTTTATCTATATGTTGGATCTTTGTTTTCAAACCTTCTTATCTGTCATCTTCTCTTGCTTTCATCTAGTTGTTCTTTTCCTCTGTATTTGGTGCTGCTTTTTTGAAGACTATTTTCCACATCATCAACTTTGTTTTTGGTTTGTGGATTTTTGTCTCTTATTACTTTAATATATTTATTGGTTCTTCAGTGATATTATTTTGTCATCAGTTTCTTTCTTCAACTGCCAGCTCTCCTTTCATCTCATTCTGATGTCTTATCATCTTATCTTTGATCTCTTCTTTTCTAGTATCTCTGCTAATTGTTGTATATCATTTTCTTCTGGGCCTGTTCTTTAAAATAGATTATTCACTGGTCTTTCCCATACCCTGTTTATTTCTGTCACCCTTCCCCCCCCATTTCATTTTTCTCTAACTTATGTTTGATTGGGGTGTGACTATCAGAACTTTCTCTCCACTCCCCAAAGTGAAGGTAATATCTCTTTAAATCTCCTCCTTAAGTCCAGTTCATTCTGCTTTTTGAACTGAATTTAAATCTCGATGGTTTGTGTTATTTCTATATTCCTAGGCACTCGAAAAAGGGTCCTGGTTAGTTTCCTAGCCAGGGCACAATTAATGAATTTTATCTTGGAACAAATTTAAGTTTTAAGTACTGTTTTTGATTTGAGGTCTGTTGGTTTGGTATGGATAAACTTATTTTTTCTTTATGTTTTCTTCTTTCTTTCCCTTCAGCCAAGGTTTCATTTGTACTTTGAGGCAATTAGCCACTTTTCCCTGCTGAAAGTCCCTTGGTTAGCTTAAAAGAAATAACCTTCTTTTGAGGGATTTCTGACCCCATCTTTGTTTTCCAATGATGATACTGATTGTGGATTTAGCTCTGCATTGTGGCTTTAATGTGATAATCAAATAACCACTCCCAAGTTTGGGGATGCTTTTTAATAAGATTTTGTATACCACAAAAGCTTTCTGTCATGGAAGAGTCTAAGGTTCTGAAGATTTACCCAACTTTTAGTACTTCTACATAAAATATTTCAGTTCTTGCCTTTGAAGAGCCCCAGTCCTACTTTAGAGATATCAAGGACACCATGTCATGAACCATCCTGAAGGTTTTAAGGGAGATGAGTATTGATGTCAGCATCACATTGGCCCTTGGGTCCCTCTTGCCAAGTCAGTTACTCTGTCTTTTCTGAGTATGCTCTTATTAGCTTCTGATGGTGGATTTTGCAACTTGGTATTCTCCCATTAATTGGTAAATAAGAAGTGAAATATTTGCAAACATTACTCCTCTCTAGACTCTCTAAAAGACTGCTTGCTATAATTGTATTTATTCAATTAACAGCTCTTATAAGTAGGGTTCCCAGAGCGGTAGAGAAGGAACTCACCACTCGCTGGTGGGCTCAGAGATTGTTCCTACAGGAAGACTTGAGCTTAATCTTACAACTTGAGTGGCCATCAGAATCTGTCCAGTGGCTTGTTAAAGTGCAGACTTTTGGGCCCTGCTCATAGCATCTGATTCATTAAGTCTGGAGTAGAATGTGAGAATTTGCCTTGCAGTGAGTTCTTTCTGATGTTCACATTGGTCTCCTGACCCCACTTTGAGGACCATTGTCAAAAGGATGGGAATTACTCAGTCCTTCAAAATGTAGGTGAAAGTATTCCACAGCGGGGAAAAGCACTAGCAACCACGAAATTTCAGCATCTTCTTGAGTTCCAAACCATCTTCTCTTCTCCTTGGAATAAGGGACTTTATCAGGAGACCATTATGGAGACTGTTTTAAAAGTTAAAGATGATTTATCTATCCCTTAATGAGTGTAAATATCTTTTACCAATGTGGACACATGGAGAAACAAAGGGGAGAGGTAAATTAACATGCTTTTAGTAATAAATTACATGTATAAGATATTCCAAGTTGCCGTAGGTTTAAAAATGTAATAGGTAATTTGCAGTGAAATCAGGCCTCCACAATATTCTAGAAATATTGGCCTGAGCTCCTCGATATATATGCCATGAGAAGGCTGGCTTCTTTGCCAGGCATTTGTGCAGCTGACCACTCTTCTTTCTGTTTTAAATGGACTGACCCTGATATTCCCAGATACCCCTAAGGCTCACTCAGCTAGCCTCTTCAGTGACTTTCTTGGCAGCACACATTTTCCATAAGAAACAAGGCGATGTTTCTCGTGGGGTAGATTTGGCAGGCATAAAGCTACTACATAACCTTGTTCCGATTCCATGAGGCTGGATTCTGAAGAAAGATAATTCAGTGTTACCGCTTTTGTTCTTCTGTGTATACCTTTGTCAGCAACTTTCCATCTTCCAAATGTGTTTCCCAAGTACGAACACACTGCTTGCATGCCTAAGAAAATCTTTGAACAGTCAAACTGCAGACGGTGGATTTTGCACCTTTTTAGTTACTCTCCGGAGTGTGGAATTCAGAGAAGGGGAGACGCTGGGGGTTATTCAAGATCTGCCTCCCCAGTGAAGATGCTTGTTAGTGAGACAATCTGGGGCATGGCCTTCAAGTGTGAATAGCTATTAATGAACTGGATAGCATTTAGAGAGTGTGGTTTTCTTTCTCAAATTATGGAATTCAGTAGATTTCTTTTCTCTGGCATCAGAGAGTCTGTGTTCCAGAACTCAGGCAGGTTATTTTTCTTGAGACCTCTGTTTTGCTATTTGAAAGTGAAGATAGCGGACCAGATCAAATTACATGTTCTTTCAGCTCTTGAGCCTTATGAACATCATGTGCTTATAGATAATTAATTTTTAGAGTAGATTCTCTTTGATTTGATGAAGGCAGAAATAATATTCTTTAAATATTTTTCAAGGAAAAGAAAACTTTGCCCTTAATTTTATACTTCCCTATGTTGAAAATGTTTAAATAGTTTTGAGCTATAGGGGAGAAAGGCAGAAATACCTGGAGACCACTTGTGACAAGGCGTGCAACCCCATACTGTTGACATTTTGGACCAGTTCATTCTTTGGGAGTGGTGTGTGTGTGTGTGTGTATGTGCGTGCGTGCGCGCGCGCATGCTACACTGTGCATTACAGAATGTTTAGCAGCACTCCTATTTTCTTCCCATTGGTAGCACCCCCATATAGTTGTGATAACCAGAAATGTCTCCAGATCTGCCAAATGTCCCCAGCCTGGGGTGAGGGAGGAGGGTGGCCAATTGCGCCCTGGTTGGGATCACTGCTTTGTGATAACATAGGGTAGCACAACCTAACTTTTAGGACCAATCTTTTTATGTATGACTAGAACCCTATCATTCAGAAATTCTGATTCATTCAATCATTGTTCATTCAACACATTTGCAGAGTACCAGTTGTGTGAACTGTCCCCAGTGCTGAAGATACCAATGTGAACAAGACAGGCATGAACTTACTTTTAGGATGCTTATGTTCCAGTGGAGGGGGACATCGCAAACAGGTGTCATGTCGACAGTGAAGGAAATAAGCAGCGTAACATGAGTAGTTGGGACTGTGGATGGAACCTCAATTTCATGGAAGTGGGGAGGGTGTCTACCATTAGCTGAAGTTGTCAGAGAAAGTCCCTTGGAGGATAGAGCTTTAGACTCAAATGAGGAGGAGCCAGTCATACAAAGATGGACATTTGTCTTTGAATACTAATACAAAGAGGGAATGAATTAAGTTGGGGAAAAAAGTCTGAAAATATGAGAAGGAAATCTTGTAAAGCACATGCCCTCTGTACAGAAAGGTTGAACATCATACTCTCATCTCTTTACTTACCAAAATGATCCAAGTAAATGCCAGGAAGGCTCAAGGTGAAGGTGGCAGGTAGGGTCGTCCTCCTGCAGGGGACAGATCCTTTTATTTTCTGGATAGGCACTTCGGCATCCTTGTCACTGGGACAGCCCAATAGTGAATAAGCTGGAAAACCTAAGTTTCTTGGGCAAAGGTAAGATTTGCATCATTAAGGATTTATGGAATGTGGCGCTTAGCCAGGCACTGAGTACTCTAGTGTTTCTCCATGGTGATAAATTCTACTGTTGCGTAGGCAAATGTCTTACCTTTCTGCTTACAAGTTCTTGGGGTACAGGGATTTTTTAGGAGTAGACTTAGTGACTGAGAGCAGACTGGAAATTAGAAAAGAAATCTTTATCTTTTTTTAATTCCTAAGTCTTGAGTATCCGCCAGTTGCATACATGAATACATAGTGTGCTTTGCTTATTACTATAAGATTCTGTAAATTTTTTGGAACAGGGGTTATTGGAAAACCAGTGGGTCTGAATGAGCCTGTGGGATGGCTTAGTAAGGAATAAGAACAGTGCTCCAATGGCCCCTACTACTATGGAAGCCAACACGAGAAAAGAAAAATCACCATTTCCTTGGATAGGAAGATAAGAAATTGTTTATGATCCAGTGGGCCCAGCCATTGTTTACCTTTCTAGAAAGCAGTCTACTTAGGGCTTACATCCTGACAGGGTAGTTAGATCAGAAACCAAGGTTTGGAGAGAGACAAACAGACCCAGGTGCCAGACTTGTGTAATCAGTTTTGTCAGATGTAAGAAATCAGCCTGGAAAGTTCATCATGTTGCTTGGATCAGGGCCTCGTGTGCAGCTGACATAGGCAGCCTCGGGACAGTTCTCATCTGAAGGAAGTGACTTATCTGCATTTTCTGAGGAAACTGTGAACTCAAAGCAAGAAAGAAATCCTAGGGGAATTAGATTGGGATTTTTGTGGGCTCTTTGCCCCTAATAAGAGTTCTTCTTTTAAAACTTTCTTATGTTCTCCACGAGTCAGCAGCCATAGGGCATTTGTTTGTTTGTTTGTTTGTTTGTTTGTTTCTCTCAATGGTGACAGAGAGCAAAGTAAGTTGTAACAGTATGGTTCTGGATTGAGTCACGGAAACTATCGAATTTTTCGACTGTGTGGTTGATGAGAACAGTGATGGCCCTGAAGACACACCCAAGGCCTGAGGTCAGAGGCTTTTCAAACCCACCAAGGAGGTACTGGATACCCGGAGGGGTCTTTCAGGACACGGGAAATGACTTCTGCTGCAGCTTCTGCTTACTCTGTGTCTTAATCAGTTCTGTAATGAAGACCCAGCAGCGTATCTGCAACTTCCCTTTAATTTTACAATTTTTATAATGAGAGTTCTTGGAGTGTGAAAAGTGTCTGAAGAAACCCAGCCAACATTCTGTGGCGTCTCTGAAGAAACACCCTGATTTTCTGACTCTGCTGTTGGGGTAGGTTTGACTCGAGAGGGAAGAAATCGGGTCTCACTGGGTCTGAATGCTAGCACAAGAATGACTTCAAAGTTTCCAAGAACTTCCTGATGGCCCCATGACATTTCAGAGAATTCACCCAGCTCCAAGAATGGTCTTCTATCATTGGAAAGAACAAGATGAGCTGGGATCTCATTTGTCATGGTTGCATTTGGGGAATTAATGTGAGGAGGCGTCTTCAGTTTTTGTTTCTCAAGGAAAATCTCTGAAATAGAGTTATCTTGTGAACTGCAGGTTCCCCTTCAAAGGCATTGAAGACGAATGCTGCTGAGGTTCCACTCTGCTTCCTCCCTTTCTTTTCTTGTCCCTTCTCTCCTCTTTTATCTCCTTGTTCAAATCACACGCTTCCTTTTCTAAGGACTGGAGGGCTGGCAGACTGCCTACTGGCCTGTTGGCCTCAATTAGCCTTATATCATTGCAAAGGAATGCATGAATTCTCCAGAAGGTATGTACTATCTCTTTCTGTATTAGACACTCACTACCTGCTTTCATAACAGGTCACTCATACAGAATCACTTCTTATTTACATATTGGACGTTTTCTCCGTCACTTGGATTACATCCCTAGATGCTCATCTCATTTTAATGATGCTCCCAAAGGTATCTGTTATGAAATATTACTCCGGCATGCTCTGTTGTACTTGAAAACTTCATGCAGGAGAACAAAGCTAAAACATGAGATAGCCTAAAGATTAGCATCCTCTACCAGAAGGTGACGGAGATATTAATCTGCAGACTGACTGCATGCTTCGGACTTTGTGCTTGTGTATGAGGCCCCACAGATGGACCAGGCTGAACCACATAGAACAGAGGCCACGTGCTTTGGCAGGATTCAAGGTCTCATGGTATTTCTCTGCTACTATTTAAATTCAGTCTCATATTGGGGGTTACATATGTGATTGCAAATTAATCCTTTCTCTTCTGAAAATTTGGTTTGGAAGAACAGCTGTGTCTCCCTTCTGAATTCCTTAATTATTTATCCTCCCTGATATGTTAAACCTTTCATTAGTGTGGTGAATTGCCAAGAGTACACAGAACTGCTTAGATCATGTAGCAAACGGTATAAACATTTGATAGGACATTTGAAGACACCACATGGTGAGCCAGTACCAAATGCTGTGGATCGATGTAGGTGGCTTCTTGTCACAGTTCTTTGTTGGTTTGTTTTGCTGGTTTATTTCTTTTTTTTTAACCTATACCACGGGAATAGTATATGTGTCATTTGTGTGGCGTTCAGGAAGGGACTGATTCTGCCCTAGTAGATAGAACTCCTGTTAATTTGGAGTGCACATAGGCGTATCTGAGTTCAAATTAAATTTAAAAATTAATTATTTCATAGATAGGTAGGGAACAGAGAGATAGAGAGACTGATTCTATATTTGTAAGTTTGATCCCATTACTACTATTCCTGTTCTTGAAAGGAGACCGCACCTCAATTTTTAGTCAGTGCTGTTTGGGAAGATGTTTTAAATCATTTTTAAACTTAATGCCTTTCTACTTGGACCATGAAAGAGTAAGTGATAAATGGTGATATAAGACATCCTTATTGCTAAGATAGTAATCCCAAATGCATAAGTGTATTATTTAGTGATATTTGCTTCGTTTTGCATGAAAATTCCTCCCTCCTTCCAAACCATGGTCTTGGGACTTGAATTGGACATGTCACCCAACACATTGCATAGCCATTTGACATCATATTGACAGTTACTGATCTGCAAATATATTTGCAGAATGATCTTTAGGTCCTTGTTTTTTAAACAAGACCTTGTTTAGGTCTTGTTTTTAGGTCTTGGCTTTTCCAGTTGAACTATACCATAGTGTCTGTAATTCGTTATCTGTCCTTAGATAATTGTTTTTTTCATTCATAGGAGAGAAAACTAAGAAATACACAACAGGTGCTAACTAAAGCCTTGTATTAGAACCGTGATTCAGGAGGCCTGGGGAGTTCAGCGTCTTGTGAGTGAAATTAGGTTTCTGGAGTGGACAGAGGAAGAGCATCTCATGGTGTTTCTGCTTCTATTTCTCAAAGGCTTTGTAGGTTATAATTAGTCACTACAAAATCACTGTGACTGAGGCGCTTCACCATTTTATTTCTGGCGTGTGGTCCTTCAGTCAAAGATCGGGTTAGATACAGGCAAGGTTTGTGCATTTTCATTTGGGCACTTTCTGGATACATTTGGAATTTTGACTTGAAGACCACACTTAGGTTCCTGGGCTATGCAGCCTTAACAGCAGCTCAGCAAGTTGACCTGGACCAGGGTTGATGGTGGTGGGACTGTGAGAACATGGTGAGACCAACGGCCCCTCCAGCCTCTCGCATTACCGCTGGCCAGTGAGTTGGAAGGACACACGATAAGGCTGTGGTTTGTCTCTCTTTTGCTCCACAGGAAGGAAACTGAGGCATAATGGAAAGTGGGTGGGCAGAGAGTGTAAATTAAAATTTATGTTCTGAAGACTGAGAGCGGTCTTCTGCTCTCTTATGAACCTGTGTTCATAATTTCCCTTTCTCCATTCCCGTGTATCTATTCCAAATCTGTCACACGATCTCTGGATTTTCATTGACTGTGTCTTCAAGAATTGGTCAGATGTGAAAATTGGAGTTGAAGTTGTGGATTAGTACTCTGCATTTTGAAATTCTCAACCATTTTGTGTGAATTGAATAAGCCAACAACTAATCATAAATAATACTAAAGGGTAATGAATAATTAGAATGGCCTAGGGGTTTCATGTTAGGAGGACAAATTAATTAGGTGCTGGGTCATTTGAGAATGCATCCATATTCACCTAGCAGGTTCATGGTGGGGGGTGTTTAGAGTCCTGTTATCAGTCGCCTGTTTGACCTTGAGAGGCCTGGAGTGGTACTTTGGGGTCCACAGGGCAGGAGACAGAGGAAGGGGTGCTTCTTGGATTTGCAGATCCTTCTCATGACCATTAGAAAGAGCACTTTTCTTTTTCAGAAGCTTCCTCTTCTTTTAATTTTGCTGATATTTGAGAAAAAAAAAGTGTCAAAAAATCATAGTCTTTTTAAATGAAGTAGATAGGAGAGCAAAGCTTTGAACTTGAAATCATCATTTTATAGCAGATCAGTGTCTGGTTTAACCTCTTTAGGGATATTGCACTCTCTGGGTTGATGCAGCCATCAAATACACAGCACTTATTTCTGACCGTTATTTTCTGACTGTGGTTGGCTTCTCCAGAGCATTACCATCTGCTGCGAGAACATACTCTCTGGCGGATGGATGGTCACCCTCAGGTCCAGGTTCTGTGTCTCTCCCCTTCCCTGTTCCCTTCTCCTCTCTTCTCCTTCTTACACGTTTTACCTCCTCAGTCTCACAGACACATCGAGTTTCTGTTTCTTTGCTAGGTTAGACCATGCAGGCAATTTTTGTTTTCTTCTTCTGTCAGCATCTTCAGGAGACGTGTGTACACAAAGGCAAAATGGCTTTCAAAGGAGGCTACGTCCTCATTTCTGAACTCGGTGCAGACATCAAATTGAAGGCCATTCAGCTGTACCTGACGCGGGTGCTCTCAGCAGCCTGGAGATTAACCTCCTGTAAGACTCAGCTGTTTTGGAGGTACAGTCTGCCACAACATTAAAGCTAGAACCAGCCCATTAGGAAATCACTTTCATCATCTCTTCTTTTTCCAAATCGGTGCCTTTTTTTCTTCTGATCTCATAACCCTCTAATCTCCTTTGTAGCAGAACAAGGAGACTGTTGGTTTGTTTACATCCAGCAAAGTTAGAATCCTTGACAACAGCTTCCAAAGATCCCAAGATATTAGAGAACCGCATAGGGAGATGGATTTCAGCTCCTAGTAGATGATGATGTTGAAGGCGCCCTGCTTTACTTGTGCAGGACGGTCAGTTTTGTTGATGTTGTGCAAACCAGGCTCAAACTTTCCAAAAGACACTCAGCAGAAAGCCTTTTGTTGCGTTATTTCTAAAGGCTTGAAGTTTTGAAGGCAAGAGATTTTGTTTTCCTCTGGCTACACAATGGAGCTTTCAGAGAACCTCTTTTAAAAGGAATAGCTACAGCCTTTGTGTTGAAGGGTGTGTCTGTTGGCAGGGTCTGCTGATGCAGACAGACTGGCTGGTGATTAACAAAGGTCATTAGACTTTGGAATCTGGCAAACAGAATCGGATGGTATGTCTTCTCTGTGTGGAAGGATGACTCCCAAGAAGCCAAGGCATTCTGGAGGTCCCCCCCACCCACCCCCAGATCCTGCTGTAGGACAGGGTCTGGTCCAGGAGTGTCCTGCAGTCACCAGTGCTCCGCTGGGACTAATGAACAGGCACATCAATCATGGGATAAAAGAACCTTCGGAGATCTTGGTGAATGACATTTGAGGAGGAGAAAGGTGCTGCTTTTCGGAAAGGAATGAAAACAGTTCATTCTTTGTTGGGAGGAGAAGAGCATAGGAGGAGCCCAGCCTGCTCTTCTGTTCATTTTGATTGTCAGCCTAGCAGAATCCCAGAGAAGCCATGTTGTGCACGGAGGAGAAGCTCTGAGCTAAAATGGCTGCTCCTAAAGCTCAGAGGACTAGGGCAGCTTAGTGAGTCTTAGAGCTTCAGTGACGCAGGAGCTCATATCTCTTGAAAGTGTGATAAACACATTCAGCAGAGCTGTGGCTTGTTTGGCTGAGATGAAAGGACTAAGCTTGGGGGATGGGGAGAGCACACTGGATGATCTGCTTTTTTCTGTGAAGTGTTCTAAATGCAGGAGTCGTCTGCACCATGGAAAAATTTGTTTTCAGGTCTAATGGACTGTGTGAAAGGAGAAGTGGGGTGGGGCCTCAGCGACTGCTGTAATTTGATCCAGAGCTGATAGCAACCTCTTCCACACAATTTGGGTTGGTGCTTAGACATAAAAGCTTGTGTATCTGGAATATTGAGACTTAGTTAGCTGAAAAGACTGGTGTACAGTTCAATGTTTATTGAAAAAGGAAAATTGCTGGGTGAAAGAAGAGGAGGTAAATATCTGTGTCTCACCCTGCAAGCTCAGCCTGTCCAGAGCTGGACTTGCCAGGAGTTATTTTAGCAGGCTATCAGGAGGAGGCTTCTTTCATAGAAAATCCTCCTGCAAGGGCTCCTTTCACCAACTACACTGGCATCTGACTCGGCTTACTCCCCCGACAGAAATCATTTATCTTTTACCATAAAAGTGGAGAAAGTGGCTATGCAATAAAAGTAGAGAGAGATTTGGCTACAGGTTTAGTTCTTGGACATCTGGTTCTAGATCACAGTGAACTCAGTAGAGTTTGCGGTGAGCTCAATGAAGTAACTCACTCATTAAGATAATAATTGGGTATTTGAACTCAGTGTGTGTATTAAGATAGGAAGAACTCCACCTTTCTAATGCTTTTTTGACTTCTCAGTGGTGGCAGTCTCCATCGAGTTAGTGTCAAGCTAGCCACGATTCAATCACACAATAAACAGAGTAAAAATAGCCAGGCAGGTTTTGCTTCATTCTACACCAGGTTCACAGTTTTGTGTTCAAGGATATATTTCATTTTTGTAATAGAGGGAAGTAGGAAAAGATAAAGTCTTGACTTAGAAACACTCCCTTCAATACTGTATCTGTTGCCTGAATGTAAATTGAAGTACAACTTTAAACTAGAAACTGGATTGTCATCTAAACTTGGTTGTTTGAGAATCTCATGAGAAATATTTTATGACCTAATTAGATTGGAGAAGCTGTTAGGTTATAATTGGTAGGTAGTAAAAGAGCAAATAACCATTTAGCTCATGGAGTGAAAAAAAAAACACCCAACTAAATGTGCAAGGGAGAAAAGAGGTGTACCCCAATATCAGTTGAGGTATTAAAATAATAAAATGGACAATAAAAGTTCTCTCTGCTGCCCCTCTGATATTCAATACTGTTTGGCCATTTGGTGGAAAGACTTAAGTGTTATAATACTAAAACAGCTAATGAAGATTGAAAATTGTCCTTTCTTTTGGACAGACATCATTTTACTTCGGAGGAGGTTCTAGTTCAAAAAGAAAAACGGGTCTGAGATACACAACCGAAGTCAGTATTAACTGAGCCAGAAGTTTGAATTCAGTCAAGAAATTCAGAATCTGCTAAAACTTTTGAAGTTTCTTTGAAAAATGATATGTGAAGATATATTTATGTCAAGCTAGAAAAAGTTTATCGTTCCCCTCCCCACCTCCTTTGAAGTTATGTAGTCAAGGACATCATCCCTGTTATGTCTGATTGCCTTTCTTTGGCCAGTTTTCCAACTGGCAAAGTTCAGTAAGAGAAATGTGCCGATACTGGAATTTTTTCCCATGGATGGACTTGTACCCCATCCACATTCCTGAAGATGTTCTGTTCTGACTTCTACCACAGGTTCCTAATGTGAGAGGGTAGACCCAGATCATGGAGGTGCTCCAATGTGATGGCTGTGACTTCAGAGCCCCATCTTATGAAGACCTCAAGGCGCATATTCAGGATGTCCACACAGCATTTTTGCAGCCGACTGATGTTGCTGAAGACAATGTTAATGAGCCACGATCCGGGTCCATGAATGCCAGTAATCAGACAGAGGTGGAGTTTTCTTCTATAAAGGATGAGTTTGCGATTGCAGAGGATTTATCAGGTAAATCTAGACTTAATGTACAGACCCGATGTATTGCTTTGCTCTCATCTCTTTTCAGCCTGCAACCAGGGTTCTTGGGTGCATGGCTTTGACCAAGTTTGCTGCTCTTTGGGAGCGATTTTTGTGGCTTGGGCATCCTGTTTCTCATCTTGAATATCCCAGGTGATTGTCCTCTTAGTGTCTTCTTGTGTCTCTTAGTTTCCTTATAATTTGGAGAACAATGTATGTTTTGCGAAGTTCTAGAAGGAATGTTGCAGTTTGTCAAATGTGTATATTTATAGCTGTGTGACACAGGAACGGAGATGAGGCAAGTTTTGTACCTCAAGCTGCATGCTGCATCTTCATCCGTGAGAAGCAATATGTGTCTGTTCATTGATGCTTCATTAATACTCTTCAGGGCCTCGTCTTGAGATGTTAGGCCCTTTGACTGTGATGTTCATTAATGAAGAATAATTGAAAAGAAAAATTGATTTGCATGATTGAACTTCTTAATTCTCTTTTGCTCTGCTTTTCTCTTCCCACTTACCATGTGCTTTCTCTTTAGGTCAAAATGCGACTGCATTGGGGACCGGAAGTTACTATGGCCACAGTCCAGGATATTATGGTCAGCATATTGCCCCTAATCCCAAACCAACAAACAAGTTTTTTCAATGCAAATTCTGCATACGCTACTTCAGGTCAAAAAATCTCCTCATAGAACATACCAGGAAGGTCCACGGAGCTCAAGCCGAAGGGAGTTCAGTGGGACCCCCTGTTCCAGGATCCTTAAATTATAATATCATGATGCACGAGGGATTTGGAAAGGTCTTCTCTTGCCAGTTTTGCACGTACAAGTCACCAAGGAGGGCAAGAATAATTAAGCATCAGAAGATGTATCACAAAAACAATTTGAAGGAGACCTCTGCTCCTCCGCCTGCCCCTGCTCCCATGCCCGACCCCGTGGTCCCACCTGTGTCCCTGCAGGACCCCTGCAAGGAACTGCCGGCAGAGGTTGTAGAACGCAGCATCTTAGAATCCATGGTCAAGCCCTTGACCAAGTCTCGAGGAAACTTCTGCTGTGAGTGGTGCAGCTACCAGACGCCCCGCCGAGAACGCTGGTGCGACCACATGATGAAGAAACACCGCGGCATGGTGAAGATCCTGTCCAGCCTCAGACAGCAGCAAGAAGGGACTGACCTACCTGATGTGCAGAACAAGAACGCTCCCAGCCCCACTTCCAACTCCGCCTATCTGTCCATGAATGCTGCAAGCCGGGAAATACCCAACGCAAACGTCTCCAACTACAGGGGCTCCATCAGTAACTCCATCATGAGACCCAATTCTTCAGCTTCCAAGTTTTCACCCATGTCTTACCCTCAGATGAAGCCGAAGTCACCTCACAATTCTGGCCTTGTTAACCTGGCCGAGAGATCCCGTTACGGAATGGCTGACATGACCAATTCTTCTGCTGACCTGGAAACGAACAGCATGCTGAATGACTCCAGTTCTGATGAAGAGTTAAATGAACTAGACAGTGAGAATGGTTTAAATGCTATGGATCACCAGACATCAGGCATGTCTGCGGAGCAGCTGATGGGCTCAGATGGCAACAAATTATTAGAGACCAAGGGGATTCCGTTTAGGAGATTCATGAATAGGTTCCAGTGCCCCTTCTGTCCCTTCCTCACCATGCATCGCCGTAGCATCTCCCGTCACATAGAGAACATCCACTTGTCTGGAAAGACAGCTGTCTACAAATGTGACGAATGTCCGTTTACTTGCAAGAGCTCATTAAAACTTGGGGCTCACAAACAGTGTCACACGGGTACAACGTCAGATTGGGACGCTGTGAATTCTCAGAGCGAGAGCATTTCTTCCTCGCTTAATGAAGGTGTCGTGTCTTACGAGAGCTCGAGCATCAATGGCAGGAAGTCAGGAGTCATGCTGGATCCCTTGCAGCAGCAACCACCGCCGCCACCTCCGCCGCCACTGCCACCACCACCTCCGTCGCAGCCGCAGCCGCCGCCGCTGCAGCCCCCTCATCAGGTGCCGCCACAGCCCCAGCCACCACTGCCGCAGCCCCCCGTGCAAGCCCCACCCCTGCACCCCTACAAGTGCACCATGTGTAATTACTCCACCACGACTCTGAAAGGGCTAAGAGTCCATCAGCAGCACAAGCACTCTTTCTGTGACAACTTGCCAAAATTTGAGGGGCAGCCCTCGAGCCTACCATTGGAAAGTGAGACAGACAGCCACCCCTCTTCCAGCAACACTGTGAAGAAAAGTCAGACCTCAATTCTCGGGTTATCCTCCAAAAATAACTTTGTAGCTAAGGCCTCGCGGAAGCTCGCTAACGACTTTCCTCTCGATTTGTCGCCCGTGAAGAAGAGAACTAGGATTGACGAGATAGCGAGCAACCTGCAGAGCAAGATCAACCAAACCAAGCAGCAGGAAGACGCGGTGATCAACGTGGAGGATGACGAGGAGGAAGAGGAAGACAACGAAGTGGAGATAGAGGTGGAGTTGGACAGGGAAGAAGAACCCACAGAGCCAGTCTTGGAGGTGCCCACCTCCTTTTCTGCCCAACAGATTTGGGCGCGAGACGCCAGTGAGCCCCCAAAGGAGCCCAGCTTCCGAAGTGTCACCCACGATTACAACGCCACCAACGGGGCTGAGATTGAGCTCACCCTTTCTGAAGACGAAGAGGATTATTACGGCTCCTCAACCAACATGAAAGATCACCAGGTCTCCAGCACTGCTCTACTGAATACGCAAACCCCCATCTACGGAACGGAGCACAGCAATGAAAATACGGACTTTAGTGACTCTGGAAGGCTTTACTATTGCAAACACTGTGACTTTAACAACAAATCTGCCCGGAGTGTCAGCACCCACTACCAGCGCATGCACCCATATATTAAATTCAGCTTTCGGTACATCTTGGACCCAAACGATCACAGTGCAGTGTACAGGTGCCTGGAATGCTACATTGATTACACCAACTTCGAAGACCTGCAGCAGCATTACGGCGAACACCACCCAGAAGCCATGAATGTACTTAACTTTGACCATTCGGACCTGATCTACCGGTGTCGGTTTTGTTCCTACACCAGTCCGAATGTTAGAAGCCTGATGCCACATTACCAAAGAATGCATCCCACGGTGAAGATAAACAACGCGATGATATTTTCAAGCTATGTCGTGGAGCAGCAGGAGGGGCTGAATACAGAATCCCAGACCCTGAGGGAGATTCTGAATTCAGCTCCTAAGAACATGGCGACTTCCACGCCCGTGGCTCGTGGTGGTGGTATGCCAGCTCCGTTTAATAAAAGCACTCCTTCAAAGACCTTTACTCCAGAATGTGAAAATCAGAAGGACCCTTCGGTTAACACGGTTGTCGTGTATGATTGTGACGTTTGCTCGTTTGCGAGCCCCAACATGCATTCTGTCTTGGTTCACTATCAGAAGAAACACCCTGAAGAAAAGGCTTCCTACTTTAGAATCCAGAAAACCATGCGAATGGTGTCTGTGGACAGGGGCTCTGCCCTTTCTCAATTATCATTTGAGGTGGGTGCTCCAATGTCTCCCAAAATGTCCAACATGGGTTCCCCACCCCCCCCACCACCCCCGCCACCAGACCTCAGTACTGAGCTTTACTACTGCAAACACTGTTCCTACAGCAATCGGTCAGTTGTGGGAGTGCTTGTCCACTACCAGAAAAGACACCCAGAAATAAAGGTTACTGCCAAATATATCAGACAGGCTCCTCCCACAGCTGCAATGATGAGAGGGGCCGAGGGGCCCCAAGGCTCCCCCCGGCCACCTGCCCCCATGCAGCCACTGAACCGAAGCAGCTCCGAGAGGGATGGCCTCCCTGTGGAGAATGAGATGTTCTTTTGCCAGCACTGTGATTACGGGAACCGGACCGTCAAAGGTGTCCTCATCCATTATCAGAAGAAGCACCGCGATTTCAAGGCCAACGCAGATGTGATCCGGCAGCACACGGCCACCATCCGAAGCCTCTGTGACCGGAACCAGAAGAAGCCTGCCAGCTGCGTGCTTGTTCCCTCCTCGAACGTGGAGCGGGATAAGACTAAGCTCCGGGCGCTCAAATGTAGGCAGTGCTCGTATACCTCCCCCTACTTCTATGCACTGAGGAAGCATATCAAGAAAGACCACCCCGCCCTGAAGGCCACGGTCACGTCCATCATGCGGTGGGCATTTCTAGACGGTTTGATAGAAGCTGGCTACCACTGCGAGTGGTGCATCTATTCCCACACGGAGCCCAATGGTTTGCTCCTGCATTACCAAAGGAGGCACCCAGAGCATTACGTCGACTACACGTACATGGCTACCAAGCTCTGGGCTGGGCCAGACCCCTCTCCTCCTTCGCTTGCCATGCCAGCTGAAGCCAAAACATACAGATGCAGAGACTGTGTTTTTGAGGCCATCTCCATCTGGGACATCACCAATCACTACCAAGCATTCCACCCCTGGGCCATGAATGGTGACGAGTCGGTGCTGCTGGATATCATCAAGGAGAAGGATGCCATTGAGAATCCCCTGGCTCCGTCGGAAGACTTGGTGGGCCCCCTGAATTGTGAAAACAATATGGCCCCTCCACTCCCCGAGCAGGAAGCTGAGTGCCCAGAGGATGCAAGACTCTCCCCAGAGAAAAGCATCCAGCTAGCTTCAGCCAACCCCGCCATATCCTCCACCCCGTACCAGTGCACGGTGTGCCAGTCTGAGTATAACAACTTGCATGGCCTCCTTACCCATTATGGGAAGAAGCACCCTGGCATGAAAGTGAAGGCGGCTGACTTTGCCCAGGACATCGACATCAACCCCGGCGCCGTTTACAAATGCAGGCATTGCCCGTACATCAACACCCGCATCCACGGCGTCCTGACCCACTACCAGAAGCGACACCCGTCTATCAAGGTGACCGCTGAGGACTTTGTGCACGACGTGGAGCAGTCTGCCGACATCACCCAGAATGACGTGGAGGAGACAAGCAGGATCTTCAAGCAAGGGTACGGCGCCTACCGCTGCAAACTGTGTCCCTACACGCATGGCACGCTGGAGAAACTCAAAATCCACTATGAGAAGTATCATAATCAGCCTGAATTTGATGTCTTTTCCCAGTCGCCCCCAAAGCTGCCAGTGTCCCTCGAGCCCGAGATAACCACTGAAGTGAGCCCCTCCCAAGTCTCCATTACCGAGGAGGAGGTGGGAGAGGAGCCCGTGTCCACTTCTCACTTCTCTACCTCGCACCTGGTCTCCCACACTGTGTTCCGGTGCCAGCTCTGCAAGTACTTCTGCTCCACGAGGAAGGGGATCGCCAGGCACTACCGCATTAAGCACAACAATGTCCGAGCCCAGCCGGAGGGCAAGAACAACCTCTTCAAGTGTGCCCTGTGTGCCTACACCAACCCCATCCGCAAAGGGCTGGCCGCCCACTACCAGAAGCGCCATGACATCGATGCCTATTACACCCACTGCCTGGCAGCGTCCAGGACCGTCAGCGACAAGCCCAACAAGGTGATCATCCCGTCCCCACCCAAGGACGACTCCCCACAGCTCAGCGAGGAACTCCGGCGGGCAGTGGAGAAGAAAAAGTGCTCCCTCTGCTCCTTCCAGTCCTTCAGCAAGAAAGGCATCGTGTCCCATTACATGAAGCGCCACCCCGGGGTGTTCCCAAAGAAGCAGCATGCCAGCAAGCTGGGGGGCTACTTCACCGCGGTCTACGCTGATGAGCCCGAGAAGCCGATGCTGATGGAAGAGGAGGAGAGAAGCAGCTTTGAGAAAGCCGAGGCAGAGGGCGAAGCTCAGGAAATCGAGTGGCTCCCGTTCCGCTGCATCAAATGCTTCAAGCTGTCCTTCAGCACAGCGGAGCTGCTCTGCATGCACTACACTGACCACCACAGCCGGGACCTCAAGAGGGACTTCGTCATTCTGGGCAACGGCCCCCGCTTGCAGAGCTCCGCCTACCAGTGTAAGCACTGTGATAGCAAACTGCAAAGCACAGCGGAGCTGACCTCACACTTGAACATTCACAATGAGGAATTCCAGAAGCGTGCCAAACGCCAGGAGAGGAGGAAACAGCTTTTGAGCAAGCAGAAATATGCAGATGGTGCTTTTGCAGATTTCAAACAAGAGAGGGTAAGGATATGTTTTGATTTCCCTTCCCCCAGGAGGCCTCTCATCACTGGTGCCCACATGCGCTTCTTCGTTGCCAGCCAAACTGCTACAGGCTTCCTAGTGACTTAGCTTGCCAGAGAGCTCAATAAGTCAATTAAACATTCCGAGCTTGATTATCCCCCATTCTAAGCTCGCCCTTCTCCACGGTCCTGTTCCCCTCCCTCCACCCCTCCCGAGGCTCCCCAGGGGAGGGTTGGGGTGGTTTCTCTGCATTTCTTTCTGCCAAGTAGCCTTATCTGAGGCCCAGTGCCATGACAACGCTCGCTCTCTTTCCTAAGGCAGTGTGGGCCGCCTCGTGGTATCATTAGCACTTCTCAGCCATGTCTTGGTCTGCAGTTTCTGCTACGGGAACCCGACAGCTCAAGGAGTAGCTATTTTGTCAAGAAGTTCATTAATGGCGTAGCTATGCAACGTTTCACCTGCGTAGTTGAAATTGGTTTGAAAACCAGATAACTTGGTGGCAGTGACGATGAGGCTTCTGCACAGACATCTTCTCTACTCACAAGTTGTAACATGTTTGGGTTCCAGAGACTTTGCATAGTAGGCAGTATGCCACGACTGACGAATCCGTTATGTAAAAATACTCACATATCTCTCCCTGGGTTTTTAACCTGCTAATCTGCTTTAAAATAAAATCTGCTAGTAAGCTACAAGAATAAATGCCGGCAATTGAGGGAGGGCTCGGAGTACTGATGGCTACCACTGTATTTTACCAGCCTTTTGGTCACTTAGAAGAGGTGCCAAAGATCAAGGAGAGGAAGGTGGTGGGCTACAAATGTAAATTCTGTGTGGAAGTGCACCCGACGCTCCGAGCCATCTGCAACCACCTCCGAAAGCACGTCCAGTACGGCAGCGTCCCCGCGGTGTCCGCCGTGAAGGTGAGCACTGGGAGGTCTGGATGAGCCATCTTGTGTGTGCGCGATTTGAATGACGCATTAACCCCATTGCTCCAAGCAGCTCAGGAAAGGGCGTCCCAGAACCGGGGCATTCCTGAGTTCTGCTTGGATTGGGCTGCCTTGTTTTGATTTCTTTGCAGGTTGGACCTTCCTCATCTTGCGTGTTTCGACCTTGCATTTCGATCTGGTTCCCTTCCGCGCGGATAGTTTGGTGGCAACGGAAGATCCGGGCCTCTCGGTGCAGGAGGCTTTGGGTCGCCCTTCTCTTCTGTGTTTAGTGCCGTTAGCTGTTTGCTCTTCCAAGGTGCCTGAGCTCTTGAGGGATCAAGTGGGTTCGGTTCCCCTGTCTTCTGCTCCTCCCACTGCCTGACTTCTTACTGTTCACCTCTGGCTGACGGTGCAGCGCCCCCAGGAGAACCCATCTTTTGCTTCTCACCCTGGGCACTCTAGGAGTGTCAGAGACGTTAATTCCAAAACGAAAAGCCTCAAGGCACAGTTGGCCCTGAGAGCCCGCTGACCTGATTTGTCTCCTCCATCCCCTCTCCCATATGTCACTGACAAGCTCTCCCCTCTTCCCCCTGACCTGTATTTGGACACCTGTTTTGAACATCATAATCCTGAGAGCAGCAACTGTCCCAGTAACCGGGCCACCATGCCTGCCTTCTGGGGTATTGCTAAGCACTTCAGTTTTTGGAGCGGAGAAGTTAGTTCCGGGCTCTGCTCTTTCTCTCTGGATACATAATATATGTTTTGTCATCTGCCCTTGTGATCTGGTGGCCTGTTTTGCCAGTGTGGCACGAAGGCCCTGAAGGCTGAGGTCCTCCCACAGTCTGCGCAACTGTGAATCCCCCCACCCCCAGCCCCAGTAGCAGCCACAGTCAGCTTTTGCTGAGCCAGTGCCCCGTGGCCCTGGGCTTATTTCCTGGCGTGGCTGAGGGAGAGCGAGAGGCTCTTCCTGTATAATCAGTACATAATCCAAGGAGCCACCGGGAAACATGAGCAACTTAACATGAGGCTGCTCCTTAATTTTCTTAATTGAATGGGCATCATCCCTCAGTCAAGGGGTGAGGTCACTGTCCACAGGGTGGGGATGAGTGAGGGCACCAAAGGGTGGGATTCTTCACTTTCCTTCATTCCCAGAGGATGATGCAAGGCTCCTAGATGCCCAAGCCATTCTGCTTTTTTCTCGTCCTTCCTTCCTTCCATTCTTTTTCTCTGAGCCTTAACCCTAACCCTGCTTTATGTCAGTTCAGGTGGGATCACAATTTGAATTTTCTTTTTAAGATGGGAGATAAGTGGGTGAGCTGTCTTCAAAGTGGGTGAGCCCTTTCTCTCACATTTCCATGGCAGTAACAACCTTTGTCCAGATACCTTGCTCTAAAATCACCACCATTGCATGAAGAATGGCAGTCAGCTGTGCCCTTCCTCTACGGGGAGCTGGAGAGGCAGGGGAGGAAGCTTTGACAGTGAAATGCTGGTGAATTTGGGAGAATGAAGGGAGAGGAGGAAAGCCGGAGCAATGATGATGGATATTTATTTTGTTGGGGGGGCGTGTGTGTGTGTGTGGTTCTCTTAGCAGGAGGCTGAAGACCCTTCCCACTTGTTTCTGGATGGATTGGAAGCAGCCAAAGATACCACTGGCGCCCTGGTGGACCGGGTGGATGGTGAACACTGCTTGCTTGATGGAATGTTGGAGGATGAAACCCGGCCGGGGGGATACCATTGTAGTCAATGTGACAGAGTCCTGATGTCCATGCAGGGGCTGCGTTCTCATGAGAGGAGCCACCTGGCCCTGGCCATGTTTACCCGCGAGGACAAGTACAGCTGCCAGTATTGCTCCTTTGTTTCTGCTTTCAGGCACAAGTAAGTGCTATGGAGTCGTTGCAAGTGGTAACCGGGAAGAGGTGTAGTAGTAGAAGGCAGCTCACTAGAACAGGAGCTTGGAGGAGTCCAGAGGCCCCGCTCATGGCTCATACCTACTGTTTTGTTAACTGTGTTACCTTGAGCTTCAGTCACCTCATCCGTCCGGAAGGGGCGAGGATAGGAAATTGTTTGGTTGACATTAAATTTGGCAAATGTGGGCATTTTTTAAATGACAGCCTGGGAGGTGTTGCTATGATTTACACAAGGGAAGACCAGAGAGTGGACAATTTGATGGGTGCATCTGTCAAACATTTATCCAGAACCTAATCATCATTTGAGGAAGTGAAATTCCATTTGGGAAACTGAGTAGTTAAGAAAGTAAAATTAGAACTGTTAATTGTGTGAACAAAGATTCATTGCTTGATATTCTTAAAAGGACCTGGCACAGTAAAGAAGTTTATGGGTGGCAGAATACAGGGAGGTTAAAGCTTTCTGTTGTCCCTCAGAATCTTGAGATTGTAAGTTTGGGGTACTGTGTAAGGCTTTTTGGGGTGATAGGCAGAGGGATGGTTCTAAAAACAATTTTTGTTGCCTTTCCCTTTCAACTTTATAAGAGATAAATGTTCAGTGATGTGTTCTGACAGTTTTGGATGAAGGTGACTATAAGAATGACATGCTGTTTATTTTTATGATAATTGAAAAGAAATGATGGGCTGTTTGCTTCTTAAAAAAGATAAAAGTGCTGGTTAGTGATTGTTGAAAGGCGGGGGGAGGAAGTGCTTCTACAGAGGTTAGGATAGGTTATAGGCTATTATCATACCAGGCCTAATATCTAATCTTTGTCATTAGATCCATGCATTGACTTAAAATCTGTGTCATTCTTACCAAGTCAATAAGTATTTATTGAACAGCATTGATCATATTTTCTGACGCACAGTAGAACCTTAATAAATCACTGCGAGTAAATGAATATACCCTGAGCTAGGCACGGTGCTGGAGGCTTAGGGAAACTATAAAGTGAACACTATCAGCCATCTAATGGAGTTTAGGATCCAGTTGAATTATAAATAAAGCAAGCACGCAAATAACTTGACAAAATAATTCGTATATATAAGTGTATATATAGAGATAGGTATTTAACTGATATATGTGTATATGTGTGCATGACATTTTATTGTCTACACATACATATCAATGAAATGCTATGCATTTTCAGCGGGAAATTTGCATCTATTTTGGAAACACCTGGGAGGTTTATGCAGTACGGTGCTTGGAGTCAAGTCAAGACTTGACTTGGAGTCAAGTCTTAAGGTGAAAGATGGGGCTTGAATAGTTTGGAAAGGACATGTGATATAGAAGTAAAGATGAAGGCACATGAACCTGAGGAAGAGAATGTGAGGCTTATTGGGAACCCAGCTGCTAGTGCAGTTTGACAATTTCTAAGTAAGATGTAAAGGAACAGTGGAAGGTCAAGTCTGAATACTTGAGTAGAGATCATTGTTGGAGTCTGTGGAATTAGTACTTTGTATTTTGCATCACTGGCAAAGGAATACTTTGAAATGTGTAAAGTCGTCATAATTGCTGACATTTCTGGAACCTCACTATGTGCCAGGCACTGTGTTGAGCTCCTTCAGATATTGTCTTCTTCTCATACCTCAGCCCCATTATTGTTTCTGTGTATGAAGAAGAAAATCATGTCCTTTTACTAGAAAGACATCATATAACTTGCTCAAAGCCATACAGCATTTAAAAATAGCCATGATTCTATCCAGGTAGGCTGACTCCATAGATTGTCCTCTTGAGTTGGGGGGAAAAAAAAAAGGAAGGGATCCAATTAGGAGATAGTAATAGTAGCTGATCCAAGAAGTCAGGATGGAATTTGGGGAATGGTTGAGGGAACTAGCATCTACATGACTTAGAAAAATGGACTTAATGCAGTGGATGGAGGGACAAAGTAGAGTACAAGTGGCACCTACATTTTCCATGTGATTGACTACAGAGAGAATAGTAGTGCCCTTTACAGAAACAAGGGTGTGAAGAAAATTTGTTTGTTGAAAAAGCACTAATGGACTTGTTAGGGCTGGTTGAGTTTAAGATAGCTAAAGGACACCCAGAGGGAGATGTCCAGAGACAATTGAAAATACTACTTTGAAACTCAAGAGAGCTTTCCATGTAAAAATGGTAAGCAGTATCATTCCCATATGAATCATTTAGACTGGAATCTAGTTCTCTGGAGTGCTAATACAAATTAAAACTTTTTCCCACGCCGTATTTGGTGGATTTATCATTTTTTTAGACTAGTAATTATTATAAAATACTGTGAGTTCGTTATAATTAAATAACTTCCTTAGATGTTGCTTCTGGAAGACAGATGGACAGCAAACAGGGTTGTGTTTATTGAAGGGCTTGCCAGCCTTCGGATCACATGACTTCCTTAACCACACCTGTCCTATGCCTCCATATTTACAAAGACATTAGGAATAAGTCAGACCGTTGCAAGTAATTTAACTACTTGGAAATCTCCCTTCCTCACTGGAGTGTTCACACTTAAAGCAGAATTAAGATTTAAAAGGAAAGTTAGATAGCTTTAAAAACAAATTTTCTTGAATTCTTTTTCTTTAACTCTGTTAAGGAAAATAGTTAAGGGACTTTGATAGTCACTCCTCACTAACTTGGCAAAAAACTTGACTTCACCAATGTTTTATCTTTTCTTTTTGGATTCATTGTCCAAATTATTAGTGCTTCTAGAGAGGGGAAATAAAAGTCTACTAGGACTTGTTCCCACTGGCCTGTCTTTTAACCAGATAGATTCTCCATCTCTTTATCCCCTCCTTTTAGGATAGATATAACTTTTACCAAAGAAAAAGCTTTTTTTTGGGAAAAATATCCATCTTTGGGAAGTAACAGAATGGCTCCTAGCTTAGAAGTATGAGTCCTGTAGAAGGGCAATAAGGAAATATCACATACAATTTTTAATCTTGTCATCTTCCTTTGTTTCTTTTTTTTCCCCTTCTCCATCAAGTTTGGATCGCCACATGCAAACTCACCACGGACATCATAAACCATTCCGATGCAAACTCTGCTCCTTCAAGTCCTCCTATAACAGCCGGCTGAAAACACACATACTCAAAGCCCATGCTGGTGAGTTGGTACTGAGTTTGAAATCTAATGAGTGAAATTATAGAAGTCGTATGCCCACACTTGAAAACACACTCTTGAAATGGTTGTGTGTTCAGTTTTATTTTAATCTAATCAAGACAAAATGAAAGCATCAGCCAAATCCAAAATCATACACCCTTGTCATTATTGATTCATGCTACTAACAGGTAGCAGCTACAGATTTAGGCACCTAATAGGTTTTATTTTGAAAAGAAATTTCTAAATTACCCAGACTTTCTAATGGAAGCCCCGAGGAACAAGTTCAAGGCATGTGAAGTTTCTCAGGAGATGCCCTGAGATTTCCATGCACCAGCTAAGCTCTGACCTCGGGTCATGTGTATTCAGGAGCTCTGCTGGTCTCCGCTGTTGCTCCATCTCATTATACTCACTGCTCGCATCCCTTATGTACCGGGCTCCGCGCTCAGCACGTTGTATTCATCATCTTTCATTCTCATGACAATCCTAAAGATAGGTGTCAGATGAGGATTTAGAGTGTCAGAATTAAGCCATTTGCTCGAGGCCATATGGTCCAGTCACTACATTTGACTTCAGAATAAAACTTGCAGCTTGTCACTGACAAAATGGTGCCCTTTCTCTTTTCTGCTCTTCTCTACTTTGCATATATGGGGGATGTCCACAGGTAACTCATCAGATCTCGGCCCGGAAAGGAAGGAAACATGATGTAAGAAGGCAACAGGGAGGACTTTGGGGGCCTCTCTGTGATCTTCCTGGTCACTGTCAGACACCAGACTCGAGCAGTCCACAGTCTGCTCATAAGTTTTGACAGCCTCAAAGAAACTTACACCAAACACCAAAGGTCTTAGGATACCCAGCTGCACTGCCAGAGATTCTTCTAGAAATCAACTCTCTTAACTGAGTTTCCTCAGCGAAGGCATTTAAAATCCTAGTTTTAAATTTTGTGGTGACCAGCAATTCTGTCTCCTTTGTTCGGCTTGTCTTGTTGCTTGTCAGAACTGCCCAGAACATGAGTCTTTCCATTTTACCACCTCCTCATACCCTTTGGAATTGTGACCAAGTCTGCTGTTTCCTCAGTTTTGGGGCCTGAGGAGCTGACTTAATAGAGTGAAACTACTGAAGCCTGCAGCTGCCCCAGGCTCCACTGGGCATGGGCTTGGGTCGGAAGATGAGCTGTGTAGGCTTTTTTTGGTTAGTATTTTTATATCTCCAGGAAAATCCTCCCGAAATCCATGGAGTACTAGGCTTCAGGTGTGAACTGCGCTTTCTGACTTATATGTCTTATAAATTATTCAGTTGGGACACCATCCTGGTGAGGTTTTCCCATAGACCTCAGCCTTGTCAGAAGCACTTTTACCAGTGGGAGTTGGGTAAATGATTTGGCCTGTGGGAAGGACTTTTCAAAGAGTGCCAGGGGCTACACGCTGGCTCCTGGGCGCTGAGCTGAAGTGTCTGTTCTTGGAGCTGCCTGAGCAGATTGGCCTCTTGCACTCACTGGTTGGCGAGAAGGAGGCATCCAGAGAGAGAGGAGGAGGAGCGATGTAACTCAGTTCTCAACACAGCTTGAAACCTTGGTGTCCATGAGGAGGAGAAAGCCAAGACATTTCCCAGGACTCTTGACCCATCTGTTTCAGATGAATTGTTTTAAGGGGTAAAGTATGTATGTCAACCAAATAATCTGGATTTGCATTCTCTTGGGTTGTGCTACTTACAACCACTGTTGCATGTGGTAGTAACTACTTACAACCAGGTTCGTGTGCTCAGCCTTCTTTAAAAAATGAAAAGTGGAATAAGGTGAGCAGTAGTTTTATATACAGTCTTTTATATTACTTGTAAATACAGTATAAATTTGCATCTCTATGAATTGTCCTATACAATATTATGCATAATATAACTATGTTATATTAGTAAATGTACTTGTGTTTATATTGGTATGTATATATTAGTAAGCATACATATATAATATGTGTAATAATGTATATGACATCTTACCTATGTATATTTATATGTTGTATTTTTGTGCAATTTAGTATAAATTTATGTATAAAACTACTGCTTTTTCTATTTTTCAGTTTTTTAACTAATACAGTATGAACATATATATTCATATTATTTTTACAAATACCATTGTTCATGGCCCAGTATTAGCCATAACTCCTAGGTAATGGTTGGGGGCCAGCTGACTGGTGTATTCATTTGGATCTTCTGACTTCTTGGAGCTTATTTTCTGCCCTTAGGCTGAGAGTGCTGCCTCACTCAAGGTTTTCTATTACTTTCTTCAAGGTTTTCTTTTAAAAATGCATGCTCTGGAAGTCATCAGTGGTAAAAGCAGGCTTAATGTAGAATTTGGGGTGTGGGGCTCCCTTCCCATGTGAAGCTGTGTTAATAATTTTCAAGGCAGCAGGAAGGTAACCCTCTCCGTTGGGGAAAAGCAAGAGCAGAGGCTTACTTTCTGATTTCTGCTTCACTTAAAATCTGTAGACCACCAACTCTATCCTCAGTTCATTTTCACCAGTCCAAAACATTTTTATTACTAAAAACCTTTCTCCTCTTATTCCTCTACTTCCTTCTCTGCTTTTTAAATTCTACCTTAAAATGCGTATTTAAAAATAGCTGTTTTTTAGAGAACATTTGAAAATGAAAAAGGAGATACAGTCATCCATAATCTCATTATTTAAATACCACTATTAACATTTGAGCTTACCTTTCAACCAATTCCTCTGTAATTATTTTTAGCAATTGTGATTATGATTTACTATATATCATAGTTTTCTATTTTTCTGAGTATTGATTTTTATTTTTCATATTTTCTCTTCTTAGAAACTGCAAAAATTTGTATCGTAGTGAATGATAGTTGATTAAGAAGATATGCCCACATTTACTTAACCATGTGCCTATGGTTGGAAATTTAGGTCCTTTCATAACTTTCTTGAGCATATGTAATGTATATTTTTAAAGAATGCTTTCTGTGTATAAAAGGATATTTTCTTAATATGAACTCTCAGAAGTAGCAGTTACTGAGTTGTAGGCAGGAGCATTCCAAGTCTTTTGTTGGAAAAAGCAAAATTCTTTCTGAATTAATAATTCCAGTGTATGTCTGTCCAGCAGCATTAGCATGCCCTCCTTATACCCTTGCTTCTTAGAATACAATTAATTTAAAAACTGACTTAGGGCAAAGGTAAGTGATATTCTAATTTTAATTTGGTCTTAGAGATCTGCTTAACTTTTGGTGTTATAAAAATAAGTAAAAGTGTTTATTTTTACTTAAATATTTATTGAAGTATCTGAGAAACACACACATTTATACATTTTCAACTCTCAGTTAAATAAACGGCTTGTTTACCCATTTGTGCACGATTGATTAGATAAAAAATGATGTTTTATGCTGAAGTTTGTGAACTGGTCCTCAAGAAATACACAGTGAGTGTGGAATCAAGGGGGTATGTAGTCAGCAAGAAAGTGAAGAAGGAGAATAGAATAGCACAATAAAGTTTGCAGTGAGTGACTGTTCTTAGAAGCCACTGGTAGACTCTTGGAATAAGAATTAACCATACTGTTTAATTTAGGAAGACACAACTTTAAAAAAATGAATGACCATTTCTAGTATAGAGACAGATAAAGAAACACTGGGCAGTTTTTCTGCAGGAGGTGTAGACATGTGGTTTCACCCTCTATTGGGGAATCAACCCCAGCTTTATCCCTACAAGTAGAACATGAAACAGAAAGGTGCTGTGTCTCTTGATTAGGGAGCGTGTCCCATGAGTTTCCACGTCGGAAAGTTGTTGTGGTTTTATGAGAATGGGTGAGAGCTGGTCTGTGAGGGCTCGTGGACCACGAGGCCTAGGACGCACTGCTCCACCTGAGCTCACCTGCCTGACGCCCTTCTTTCCTCTTCTTCCTGTCTGTTCCTGCACTTCCAGGTGAACATGCCTACAAGTGTTCTTGGTGCTCTTTTTCCACCATGACAATCAGCCAGTTGAAGGAACACTCCCTCAAGGTCCACGGGAAAGCCCTGACCCTCCCCAGACCACGCATTGTCAGCCTTCTCTCCTCACACGCCCACCACCCCTCCCAAAAAGCTACTCCGACGGAAGAAGTGGAAGACTCCAATGGTAAAAATGGGCTTTTGAGCCTGAATTAACCACTCAGGGTTGAGGTGGGCTGGGATTCATCGCCAATCATTCTTTCTAGAGGAAACTCTTACACGAAAACATGATGGTTCAAGTGAAGGAAGAAACGAGGAAAGGTTGACAGTATAGAAATTGCTGTGGGGAGGTGGCGTGAACGTGGAGAGCGTCTGTCGGGGTCTGAAGCGAGTGTCTGAGTTGCTCGTGGCCACAGCACGTGGTGTGGGATGGTTTCTTGTTGGAGACTCTGCTGGTGGTTGTGAACAAGAAAATGGATGGGATCCCCGGCAGACTTTATTTATTTACTTGTTTATTTGGTTTACTTATTTATGTGTTTATAGCCGGTCTTGTTCTCTTAAAAATATGTGCTTTGAAATGTCTGGTGTTCTAGCTATGAAAGTTCACTCTACAGAAATCAGAGTAGGAATGAAAAGGATGAATGGGCGTGTGGGGTAAGTATGTTCAGTCTGGTCATAAGATGATTTTGAGGTAATGGGATGATTTCTTTCAAGAGCCGAAGGATGTCGAGGAAGCATCTGTTGGGAGGAGGGCACCCGATTTGGAGCTTCAGAAGATGAATGGGAATTCACACAGGGGGTCTCCTTCCTGGCAGTGTAACCAGAGCTGTAGGGGAGAGAGAGACACCGGTCTTGGTGCCTGCAGCTGTGGCATCGTGAACAAAGGATGCTTATTGCTTTGATGAGACCAAGAAACAGAAAGATTTTTATTACTCAGCTCACCTGGATGACAAGAGAATCAGGTGTTTAGGGGAGGAGGAAGTCTCTGGATTTCTGAGATGGAGGATCTCAGGCTGCTCTCATCCACCCCTTCTCCTGCTTGAATCCCTTCTGTGGCACCCCTAGTCACCAGTTAACTACCACAGGCTTGAGTATTTTCCAGGTCAGGGAATGGACTGTCCAAGGTTTGCTATTATATTCTTGGAAGGAGGTTAGTAGACTGGAAAGTCCATAGTTTCTTTGAAACGAAAGCCTGGATTTGATTCTTAATTCTCTCAAGGTTAGCTCTGTTTCCCTGGGCCATCTTAGCTTCCTATACCCCGTCTATAAAGTTGGGTAATAATACCTGCCTCAACTGATTATTTTGAGAGATTCATGAGAAAAGGTACTTAGGTAAAATGCTTATTACAGCACCTAACACATAGTAGGTATTTAATACATGGTCCTTTTATTCTTATGATGTTCTGGCCTTTTGCAACTACTTAAAACAAGTTTGAATGTGGGGTTATTTTAAATGCAAGGGTTTAAAAAGAGAGACTCTTCAGGTAACCTAACAGCCCAACATGTCAACATGGTCTAATTATCAGATTATCAAAAGAGTAAACGAGTCATCTTTCTTCCTGAGTTCTGTAAGAAGACAGCTGTAGGAGGACAGGAAAAGGTAAGTCCTGAGACTAAACGCTGCCTTTATTGAGCGCCTTTATTTGGTGGCCCTGCCTTTGCAAATCAGAAACACCGTGTTAACATACAGCCTCCTTACTAGCATTCCTGTCTTTAAGGACTTCTATTGAGCAAAGGAGGCTTGTGATTGTGACTGTGGCTTAAAGTGCAGTAAGCACTCGCCGCCACTGTGCTATCGATGCTTTAAGTTAGGGTGGCAGGGGGTAGGACGGGAAGAAGCTGTGTTGCTGCTGTTTTCCAGGAAACTTAAGAGTTTCAAAGTTACCCTGTAAAAGGACAAAGAAAGCATCCTCTTTATACCTTGAGAGTCTTTTCATTGGAAAAAGAGTAGTATATTATAACAGAGAGCAAAATATCATTTGACATCTTTATTAACATGAGCTTTAATTAACTGCTTTCATCTGAAATGGAATCTACACCTGTAGAGCCATTGGGGTAAAATCAATTCATCCAGATACCACTTCTCGAAGACTTTGCCCTAGGATCTGTTCCTCTGTCATTCCTTCTTTTTCCCTCATCCTGCTCCCTTGAAAGGTCTCAATTATAGGCCCAGAGAACCCCACACACTGCTCACTGCATGGACCATCTTCCTCCCAGGGACTCTGCATAGGCTCTGAAGAGTCAACTCCGTGAGCTCCCAGAGTCCAGACTGCCCAGGAGAAGCCCAAGTGAAGGCAGGGCATTCCCTCCAGCAACTTAAAATCAAGTGTTTAGATGATGTTATCAGCATCTGCTTCTGAACTAATTACAACCCTATGCCTGAGGCCTTGTCTTTTAGGGGAGATTTCAGATCCTTAGAAACTGGACTAGATTAGGGTCTTGGGGGAGGTGGTTACAGAAACATGATACAATACTGAGTGACTCTTTAGCACAGAGTGTAACCTAGGCAGTGTGTAACACAGGGAGTGTAGCAATGTGTAACACAGTGAGTGTGTGATGCAGTGAGTGTAACAGAGAGAGTCTAGCTTTATTCAGCCACAGGCGATCGCTTACAACATATCAGAATGTTTCCCCCCTTTGTAAAGAATGTCGTGACTGTCGTGCCTTGGGTGGCAACTGTCGTGAGCCCTACACAGAGATCACTTACCCTGTGCTGTTTTTATTTATTTATTTATTTATTTATTTATTTATTTAAGATTTATTTATTTATTCATACAAGCTGGGGTAGAGGCCAGAGGCATGGGGTGGCGAGAGGGTTCACCAGAGACAGAGTGGGGAGCAGAACAGGCAGATCAGAAATACACTGCTGAGGGGAGCAACGGGCAAGGCAGGAGAGGTCTGCTGCACCATGTGGGATTCTCCCCGGCTGGGCATCAAACTTGTATCGCGCGCTGCCCACGGCTCCACAGCGCAGCTCTCAACCTCTGCGCCACCGGGGGGGCCCCCTGTGCTGTTTTTAATGTACATAAATAATCTATATCAATGGGCCAGCAGTGAATCATTTAATTTGATGGAAAAAACCTGATTAGAGAGTGGGGTAAACTGAAAGAAGGCATCAAATGGGCTATTCTCATGAATAAATAATCCCAGGGAAAGAATGATTAATAGTTTATTCATCTAATAAATAGTCTTTTAAATCCTTAACTATAGATCTTACATAGTTGGAGATGCCCAAGAATAACTGCAGAGGTCAAAACTGGAAAGACTGTTTGCTAGGGAACTGAGTGGTGGATTCCTAGAAACGGCTAAGTCTAGGGGCTGGAAAAACAGCTGTGGGGCTAGAACAGTAGCCTGTAAATCACGCCTTGAATGGTGTTTGAAACACACATGTGAAATCCAATTGCACATTTTAATAGGGAGAAGCTGTGGAGCTGTTGGCTCTCAGTTAAGATTTCCCACACTACAGATGCCAGGACACTATGAACCCAAGAACCAAAAATGTGATGCAGGCCCTGGGAGAGTAGAGATCTATAAAACCAGAGAAATCACCAGTGTGTCCTTGGCTCTCTGATTCCCTGGTGAGGGAGGTGAATAAAATGAGTTGACATGCTCGCTTCTATTTGCAGTGGTCAAATGCTTGCAGCCTTGAGATCTAGCCAGCCATCTCTGGCAAAAGGAAACAGCCTGAAAATGAAGGTTCTTCCAGAGCTGCTCTCCTCTCCAACCCAGAGGGAAGCAGTGCAAGGGATGGGAGCCAGGAAGGCAGAAGTGAGAAGGTGGACGGGAGACTCACCCCAGCTGCCTGGCCACACACCTGTTCTGTACATAAACAGGGCTCTTGGGACCTGAGCTGTCAGTCTTGACATGTTGCACCAGAACATGAATCCTCTATATATTCTTCATGATCAGGTGTTGAAAAGAAAGGCAGCGGCTGTTGGGTATTGGTTCTGTGTGTAAGACAATGGGAAATGGCGTGTGATGGCTATTCTAAACAATGCACAGAGGGGAAATCTTCAGGCTGTCCACAAAAGGAAGTACTCTGCTCTGTGTGTGTGTGTGTTAACTGGGTTTCTTCTCCTGCCATATAAAACACAGGACTGGCTTTTATCAAGGTTTTTCCAGGTCTCTGCTTTTAGTATAGAAAAATACACACACACACACACACCATGAAATAACAAAGAAAGTAGAACAGTGTAATTTAATGATGAGATCTGTTGAGGTCTGACAAGCCACACGGTTTACAGCCAACAGATATGTCATTTAAAATTCAGGTGTATCCTTTAGAAGAAGTCAGGCCAGTGGTGACATTCCATCTATTCTTCCTGCAAAGTTCTCCCCAAGAATAGAAGATTTTATTTTTTTCTATCTATCCATTTATGCTGTAGGGAATTGCCTGTTTTGGGAAATAGAGACTGTGATACGTATAAAACAAATTAGACAGATACAGAATAAATAAGGTGTTTGGTTGTTTTGTTTTTTTGTTTGTTTGTTTTGGTAATAAGAGGGGTGTTTTGTCCTTGCCCTAGTAGCAGCCCAGGGAAAAGAGCTCTTGGTTTTCTTGGTGGTGATGCTTCCCCCTTTACAACACAGGTTTCCCCCTGGTCTCCCCAGCGGAGAAGTCTGTGCTGTTAGAGTCAGTAAAGAATGGTTGGAAGATGTGTTGCAATTGTGATTTTCTATTAGAACTTTTTGCATGGTTTTTCTAAACTCTAGGTTAATATCTAATAAGTACTATTTATCAAGACACCTCCCCTTGAAGAACCACAGGACTTTTTATATTAAATTCAAGTCCTTTCCATTGCATTCAGAATCTACCATCTCTTCTCACCCCAGAGTGACTCTGTTAATAGACAGTGATATTTCCAGCTTTTTTTGTACTTGTAAACCCCAATATCTAGCTTCTTCCTTGCCATTCTCATGCTTTTGCAGAAGACTTACTGGACATTTGGAAGGATTTCCTCCCTGTTGCTGACTTTCATTTCCTCAAAAAACTGACTCATTAACCACCAACCAACCCTACTCTGATTACCCTTCTATCGTTAATATTCCTAGTGCTCTGTTTGTACTTGTGGTTCTGCTATTGGTTCTGTCCCCTCTTCTCTTGGGGACAGGTAGGGTGGGTACTTATCAAACACTGACTTCTTCTGACTGACCAATGATTTCTTGGAGGCCTCACAATTTTCAAATCAGTTCATTGTTCCAGGCTCCTGACTTGTCCAATTCCGCAGAAACAACTTGTAAGAGGGCAAGTTTACTTGTAAGAGGGCAAGGTTCAAAGGCAAACAGTCCAAGGATGAAACTGCAGGGACTATGCTAGCAGAAATTGCCTGGCACGTCATCCTTCCCTGTGTAAGGGGGTCTTCTGTGGAGGTGGGAGGCTGACACGGTGTCAGTCTTTCCAGATTTCAGGAGACAGAAAGTATGGTGGAGCTGGAGAAGTGGGTATTGCTAGTGTGGTCACCTGGTAGCAGAACCTCTTCCCAGGCAAGTGGCACAATCATTGATGGGCGAGCTTGGGGTCTCTTTTTGTCAAAAGAAGGTCCAGTGTTTGGTGGCAGTAAAATCCAAATCTGGAGATAGGATGATACTGATGAGCACAACTCCTCATAAATTAATACAATTTTCTGTTTTACTTAAAAATATGCCACCAGGTTTTTAAAATATTTGATCTATAGATCTATTTAATGAAATGTATACTGGTCAATTTCTATAAACTACAAATTTGGAATTGGCAATTTTTTTCTATAAAGGGAGAGATAGGAAATATTTTCAACTTTGTGGGTCATGGAGTCTTAAATTTTAATGACTCAAGTGCCATTGTAATGTGAAGTAGCCATATATAATATGTTAAGGAGTGGTCATGACTACGTTCCAGAAAAAAATTGTGTAAGAGAAAAGGGGAGGCTGAATTTGGCCCATGGTAGTCTATTGTTGACCCCTGCCATCCATGGTGGGGGTGGGGACACTCAGCAATACTCAAGAAATCCAGTCTTTAATAAATGTCATTACAGACAGTTTTACTTCACGTGTGGACATCCCTTAAAATTTAACTTGACGTAAATATAGTCGTTTCATATATGAAATGCAGAGTATTAGAGTTTTAAAAATGTTAATGTGTGAATTACATTTAAGAAAATCTTCTCTAGGAATTATGTTGAGTCTAGCACCAAACCAGCAGCTCATTTAACCTTGACTGCAGTAATACTTGACTTAAAAATTAAGATCTGTGATGTCTGCTTTTCGAAGAGAAGCTTTTCAGGTTTCTAAATAGGTCAGACATAAAATTCAACCTTTAAGAAGATCCAATTAGTTGCTAGGGCATCAGACCTTCCATATAGGTTCCAGTTGCAATCACATGTCTCTTGGGGTGCAAGAAAGAAGAGGTGGTTTCTTTAAATATGACAATAAGTAAATGGAAACTCGAGTGAATAATTGTGAAGTACAAAGATTTACATCATATATAACATATAGGATACAAGGCATAATTTTAATGGCTTAACCATAATTTTTAATCAGTTCTGCTGGTCTCAAAATTGTCTGACCAGAGAATACTAACCTTCTCTTTTTTGACATCAGAATTTCTATATTACAATGTGATCTGGAGTTTAATGCTTACTATGAAGAATGGCATTTCTGCTATGATGACTAAGAAGTCTGCAACTCCAGTGCCTCAAGGTGGGGCAGGTGATTCTCGGAGTTTTATCCTACACCCAAAGTCTTCAGAGGGTCAATTACTAGAACTTGGTCCTAATTGGAAATAGGAAGCCTCTAAAATTATTATCATCCTGAAATCAAATCTATGATAGAACCACCCCTCCCCAAGTAACCCACCTGCCTGAGATTTCTGTGACTTTTTGAATTAGCCACAGTTTCATGTGCCAAGGATTAAAATACATTTCAAGTGTAAGCTTTCCATGTCCTGGGAACTTGGTCAACTAAGCCATCTCCCTCTTCCCGTGCCAAGAAAAACATTTGCTCATCAGAAACACAAGCCTATACTACCAAACTCATTCAGAGCTAGTTCCTAGCAACGCTGGAGTTTTCATGATTCTACGTCTGACCTGCATCTCTGGGTCCTCTAACACCTCAGGTGTGGGAAGTATCTGAAAGAAAGAAGTCTATTTTAATTTTTTTTTTTTTGGTAGAAAATGTATTCAGTTGTTAGTGAAATTATTTAAAACAACTAATCTCAGTTCATTCTTGAAAGAAAGAATTTCCCCTTGTGTGTTCACTGCCCAACTCAAATTTCCTTTCCCTAGAGTTGAAGCTGGATATTTTGGCCCAATTATATTTGATATAAAATCCCTCAAATTCTCTTGAGACTTCTTAGCCTCGTGATTCATAGGTCCTCTCGTCTCTCTCAAATACCGTTGTGCATTAGAGAATTTTACATAAGCGAAAAGAAGGATGCTAGATTTGGGAGGGCTAGGGTGATTGAGCCATGATTCAGAGGGAGAGATCCTGAAACAGCCTTGCTGTAGCAGAGGGTACATCCTGCAGAAGACAGGTATGTGAAAGTTATTTTTCAAGTGCAGGAATAAAAAGATGCCAGAAACAATCTTATAGAAAGAGTGATTATGCACTAAAAGAAACTAAATTTTATGTGTTTTGGTGTGATCCAGGAAAGCTTGTCCAAATGAGGAACACATGTTCTTGATAACTCATTCATAATCCTAAATAATATCCTATAGAAAAATCCCAGGCAGCGGTTAATCAAACATGCCAATATAAATAAAGACTAGCAAAGTAACATGGAAGATTCAGGTAGGAGGATAGGATTGCTCTTTCCTGGATTCAGCCCTGGGCTGTTTATCCCAGGAAGGGCCTCATGTTCTTGCCAGAGGGCTCTTCTTTATGCAAGTGGTCTCAGAATCCAGCTCTACCCAGAAAAGGTGTTTGTTTAGCTGAGAGTCCCGGGCCCAGCTAAGGTTTTATTTACCAGCACACTGCTCTTTGAGAAGACATTCCAGGGCTAGGTTCTTCAGCTTCCTTGGGGACACAAAACATTCTTAGGTGACTCACACAAGCCACCCTCCTTATGTCATCTCCTATTTTCACACACTGTGCGCTCTCCACCAATGCTATAGCCACACGGAGAAAGGCAGGACCTTCTAAATCCTTAATCTTGTCCTTGATTTTTATCATTGCTGTTTTCTTTCTCCTTGCCCATTTTGAAAGTCATCCGTCCTGGCTTGTTGAAAGGCTTCTACACGTCGTCTTTTTTTCATTCTTAATTGATAAAGTTAATCATTTTTATGTTTAAAATTCTGCTGATTGCCTCAAGTTTGTCATCTGAATTAATATGTCTAATGAATGGGAGGTGCAAATTATTCATCATATTTTATATGAGGCCCTATGGAGTGAAATGATGAATCCCAAAGTCACAAACTTTTTACATGGTGGAACTTGTCTGAATCCAAAGCCTGTGCCCTTGACCTTTGTGCCATCTCTTTGAAGACTTGTAGCAGAAATGCACTCTATAAATGACCCAGAATGGCCCAGGCACAACCTCTACTTCTGTGTTCAGAGCCTCTGGAATCTTCCAAAGGAAACTAAAGCCAAATTTCTATTAGTGATTGGTATTTAGAGTTTAAGTGAAAAGAGATACAGATAGTGTTAACAGAGCAGAATAGAATAAAGTGAGAAATTGTGCACTTGGGCTTTAATAACTATATCCATGGAGACGAGGAGGAATTGATGAGTCACAGAGGGCTTCTTGAAAGAGGTAGGGTAGGGCTCAGGCTGGGTCTCGATGAGTGTATAGGATTTATCCAGGTGAAAGGAGTAACAGAATTGAGCAAATACTCAGAAGAAAGGATCCTTGGACAGCTAGAGTGAAGGGTCTGTGGGGAACTTAGTGAGATGGGGTGAGGAGAGGTAGAACCAACTCTAGGGGCACTCCTCAGGTCTTTTGATCTGTTAAGAAATAGACTGAACAAGGAAAACCAACAGTGAAGTCCCTATCCCCCCTGGAAGTGGAAGTTTCCTTTTGAACTGTAGGGACAGTAAGCTGACATCACTGAGAATTACTATGGATTAAAAATGGTCATGGTAGTTGTTATTCCCTTTCAAGTTGCCTGCATGAATTTTCCCCCTTGTGATTACAGAAGCCATACCTACGCAATGATTAAAGAACAGGTTTACTGCAGTCTGTAACATAAGATGTCAGGGTCACCATTGTGCCACCTATCTCTCTTAGTACCAAAGTACTAACATTATGTTGTGGGGTCATCTCGATGTTTGTTTTATGCATATACAAACATAAGTTCTGTTTTGTTTTATTTATTTGTTTGTTTGCAAAACTGAGCCCATTATCTAGCAATTATTTTTTTCATGTTTTTGCTCTTACTTGATAAGTTCTATCACTACCCAACTCACCATAGCTCTAAAAGATGAGGGTCTGCATCTCCAAACAAACAAAAATGACTCCCCTTCAAATAATACATTTTGAGTAGTCACAGGCTTCAAATGTGTGTGTGAGACAGATGCATTTAAAATGGGATTCTCAAAATTATGTAAGGCTATTGAGATATTGCCAATCAAAAACTCACTAATTTATTTCATCTTAAGGCTCACTCATCCACTGAAAAATTACTTAATCTCTTTTCCTACTTCTTCAGACTTACCACATTTGAAATACTGACAAATGGTCCATAAGTTAAATGACAAAATCGAGATTACAGACTGTCTAGACTGTTGAGAATAATGTGCTGAAAATGAGATTTTGCAAGGGGACAAATATAAAATCGGTTGGCTAGCTTCTGACCCTTGCTTTACTTCCACTACTGGACTTGTCGAATATTCTTATAATTGCTGGCTATCTTATCTGTCTCCACAGCTTAGCTTCGTGCTCCCTCAGGTCAAGGACCACTGCAGAGCCCAAGCACATGGCAAGTCCTTCAATTAATATTTCTTGATTTAAATTAAGGTCTCAGTATCAACAACACACAAGGAGAAATCACCAGAACAGCTTATATGTGAAAAATTTGGGGAGTTTTAGTGACTGGGAGCTTAGTTGTGACATGACGTTTGGTACAAGTCGGTGGGTGGGACTCATACCTGCAGTGCTGTCCTGCGTGCCTGTCCCTTCCCCATCACACATCTCCCTTCCTGGTGGCTGGCTTTGGCCATCCCCCAGTGGCAGCCCCACGTCCCTTTCAACTTTGCAGCCACAGTGGGTAATCCCATTTCTCCAAGTAGCCAAAAAGAGGAATGAGCACATTCCTTCCTTTCCGCCACCTCCTGTTAATATTTTTGCCTCCTTCACAGAAAGGTCCGTTTTCAAATGACTGTTCCCTGCTCATTGCCTTCTCTTGTTCTTCTGTGGTGTTCTTTCACTTTCTTCATCCAGTTCAGTGCCAGGTTCAGTCTTCCTTTTTATTCCATCCATAACCACCATGCTCTGGAATTCCGATGTGCTTGACTCCATAATGGGGCCCAATAAATGCTAGGTCTCTTCAATGGGGTAGCTTCCCCTCCTGCCTGACTGCACACCAGTGCCTTCTGTGGCTAAATTCACCAGAACCGCTGTATTCCTCGCTTCTCAGGCTCTTACATTCTCTCTAACCATTACTTTCTGGTCTCCTTGCCTTCTCGACTCAACCCAGAACCGAGGCTCACCCTTTCAGAGGGGCTTTCTCCAGCATCCTGTTTTGTCCCTTGTCCTCTGGCTTCCATTATCCCAGTTACTTTTAAAAGTAAATCAGTTAACCTTCTCGAAATGAAGAGGAGGCAAAAGAATGTAGAAGAAGGCAACTTGGTAAGTGAAGAAGACTGACCAAATGGGTGGTAGTCTTTGCAGTCGTAATCCCAGTAAAAGGAGGTAACTGTTTGAGCTGGCCATATAAACCATGTAGTTAAGAAGTGCTGACATACTCAGTGAAATAAGCCAGAAAGAAAGAGAAAAATATCGAATGGTTTCACTTATAACAGGACTATAGGGAGGCCGGGTGGGAGAGGGACAATCAGTGGGGGGGGAGGGGGGGAGGA
>PVIJ01009232.1:0-68129 GCA_004024925.1 Scalopus aquaticus
TTTTTTTAAAGATTTATTTTTTATTTATACATACAAGCTGGGGTACAGGCCAGAGGTGTGGGGCGGTGAGAGGGTTCACCAGAGACAGAGCGGGTAGCAGAACAGGCAGATCAGAAATACACTGCTGAGGGGAGCAGCGGGCGAGGCAGGAGAGGTCTGCCGCGCCATGTGGGATTCTCCCCGGCCGGGCGTCGAACTCACGTCGCTGCTGCCGACAGCTCCACTGCGCAGCACTTAACCGCTGCGCCACCAGGGAGGCCCAAGTCTTCTCCCTATTCTTTCCTTTCTTTCTAGCCTTTCTTAGATTCATGTGCCTGCTCAGTTCCACCCTTCCTTGCTTGGGAAAGGGAAACTGGAACCTCCCCTTTCTGTGGCTATCATACTGTTACAAAAGCATACTCTCAGTGTGAAAGCACTTTAATAGGTTAGTGTGCATACAGGGAAGAGGAGAAAGGATAATACTTCCCCAATAAAACACCCAGTTATCCATCTCCTTCTGGGTAAATGCCCAACAAGAGAGGGCTCGCCCAAAGCAATGCAGCTGAGGCCCAAAAGCTTGCCACAGTCTAAGGCACCTTCTGCCAAGGAACCATAGGAAAAGGGCAAAAGGGGTCAGGCAAATCTGGGACAAAAGAAGCAAAAAAAAAGTACAAATCAAGTTTAAGGCTGCCATTGTCAGCTGCACCATTTGTCTCTCACTCTAGCATTTCTTCCATGTTCCCCAAACCTCTGGTGTGAGACCAATACTGTGAAGCACGTGGGACTTCCTCACATATCCGTCTCTCTGCTCATATGCCTCCTCCAAAATCCTCTTCCCAGTCTTCTATATTTTCCCCTTGCTGCTCATGTCCACTCTTTACTAGGTGAGGCAGGAACACAGAACCTCCACTTTTATTTTTTTAAAGATTTATTTTATTTATTTATGCATACAAGAGCTGGGGTGTAGGCCAGAGGTGCGGGGGGAGGGGGTGAAGGGGTGAGAGGATTCACTAGAGACAGAGTGGGAAGAAGAAGAGGTGGATCTACTGAAATACACTGCTGAGGGGAGCAGTGGGCGAGATAGGAGAGGTCTGCTGTGCCATGTGGGTTAGCTCCCTGCCAGGGATCAAACTCATACTGCAGTGGCTGATGATAACTTTGCAGTGCTGAGACTTTAACGCCTGAGCTGCCAGGGAGGCCTGCAAGTTCCACTTTTAATGGAGATCCTATCTGTAACAAACTTTTGGTGGCAAACATAGCGTAGTATATATAGATGGTGACATAATAAAGTTGCACCTGAAACCTACATATTATTACAATGTTACTTCAAGAAAAAACCTTTTAATAAAAGAACATGACATTCATTTGCTTATAAATAAATTTATTTGAGAATCACAAGCTAGAAGAAGGTACTTGTAATATATGTATTGGACAAAAATTGAGAACCACCACTAAAAAAGACTATAAATCAGTAAGAAGAGGACAATCAATTAGAAAAATGGGCAGAAGATCTGAGCAGGAACTTGGGAAAGGAAGATAGCCAAGTGGTCAATAAACATACGAAGTAAAACTCAGCAGGAATTTCTATGGCTCATAAGAGAAATGCAAGTTAACCACACAGAGATACCACTCACACTTCCCACCCCAGAAAGGCTAGATTAAGGCTGGCAATTATCAGGCTTTTTCAAGGATGCGGAGCTCAAATTGGTGGTGGAGTTGTAACATGTTACAGTCTCTTTGGGAAACTGTTAGCTTCTACTAGAGTTAAATACGCATTTGCTATATGACGCAGTATTCCCATTTTTTATCCATAAGAGAAATGAATGCATATATCCTCACTTCTACATTATATTCATAGCAGCTTTATTAATAATATCTCAGAGGTGAAACAACAGAAACTCTCAAAAGCAAACAAATAATTAAAGAAATTGTGATATCTTCATATAATAAGATAGTACCCATGTGTCAATTAAAAAAAAAAGATGTGCTTCAGCAACAGGATGGATTTCTTTGTGTTAAAGAAGCTAGATAAAGAAGACTCTTGTCTATGATTCCATTTATATAAAGTTTAAGAACAAGCCAAACTACAAGGTATTTATAGAAGTCAGAAGAGTAATTCACCCTTCAGAGAATAGGATGAACAGTGCACAAGAGAACTCACGGGGTACAGGAAATATATTCTATAGTTAGCTAAATATATATGTAAAGATTCAAACTATATTCTTAAGATGAGCGTACTTTATCCACATTACTATATATATATTATTACCAAGTAAAACAAATAAACTTGGCCAAATCTGCAGCAGTGGTAGTGTTTTTGAAAAATTCAAACCATGGCAAAGCCATTTGGAAAATGGTTTTAATAGAGTCCAAAACAAACCACTAGATGACCCAGTGGAAAGAATAAGAAAGTTATTCTTGGATGAATAAAAAGGAGAATGAAAATACAAGTATTTTGAAAATAAGGGCATGCTACACAAATGCACCATGTTAGTGAAAGCATGCCTCAGCCTTGTACAGCTCAGAACCTAGGTTAAGCTGATGGTTCAAAATCATTGACTATGATGACACTTTTGGCCTCCTAACTACCAGTACATGTTTAGTTTTTATTTATTTTAGTTGAGATACATTCAACTTTAATATCAAGTAAGTTTAAGGTGCACAGTGTGATTTATACATTTTTCTGTAGCAATATGATTATCACTAGTGTCACCTCATATCTTTATCACGTCTACTTCCTATTTCCTCTCTTCTTTTCAGGCTGTATCTTCACACTGGTAGCACTTGGAACTGAAGAACACTTTATTCCTTTTGTAGTCAGGTATGAGGTTGGAAAATGTCTTTGAAGGAGATCACTTGGTTAGGGAAAAAGGGATTCACAGGGTGTGATCGCCAAGGGCTGACACTCCCACATCTTTATAAGTCATCCCGTAAGGGTTCTCCTAGTATAACATCCAGATCCCTTCAGTCCTACTTTGTGCTTGGCACAGCCTTTGAAGTTCCTCAATATGGCTCTAATACAGTCTTCTATTTAATCTTCTTGCCTCAGATGTCCTTTCCACCCCCAATTCTACTCTCCAACAGTCACAGTTATTTACCCCCAAATCAGGTGTGCCCATATCATTCTATTTAAGTGGTTCCCTTTGTCGCAGAAGAAAATGCAAACTGTCTGTAGGTAAACAGGCCTTTTATGATCTGTCCCTGCAAGTCTCCCTCTTCTCGCTCCTCTTACCAGCAGGCATCCTAAACAAATACTTAAAAGTAACATCAAGTGGAAATGTCCCCAGGTTGGCCCTCAGAGATCACTGTGACCCAGAAGTCTAGGCATGTCTTACTCTTAGCCCCTGAAGTAGGATTTGGATTTAGAATTTATGAGAAGCTGAAGGAGACTAGAAATAGCAGCAGCAATTCCGTCATTTGACTTCTTGCCTTTGTCTCCTAAAATTTTCTGCTTTAGATAGCTCCAAACCTGAAAGAGATAAATCACTAAACATGGAGCTTCCTAAAACAAAAATCCCTTTCAGTGCTCAGCATATACATGGGTGTGGCATCAAGTGCTTCATTCTCAATGCATAAATGCTTAGACTCTAAAGTTTAGGTTCTTGGTATGGAATTAATGACCAGTGGACGTAGAAGGTAAATACTTATTTACTTTCCTACCACTTTTATAGAGATAACTGTGATCTTCTTGGTTGGGCTTTGCATGCCAAATCAAAATTTGCTCAAGACTAAATTATGTTAAACTACAAATCACTTAGAAGAGAAAAGAAAGCATGAATAATACATATTAATACTACCTTGCCAACTGCCCAAATTTCGATATTGCCTATGCAGTCCTAGGCTTGTAAACCTGCAATATATAATCCATAGTGCAGGGCTTCAAAACTAGCATCCAAGGCTTGAGGGAGTCTCTGCCCTCTCTTCCCATGTGAAAAATGTCGTGAATTTCTGTATTTTGGGAGAAATGGAATATATGGATTTCAGATTCTGAAAGTGATCTAAGACTCAAAAAGCAAAAAAGCTTTAGAGTGATTAGGCTTATTATTTATACCTAGAAGTATCTAACCTTCATGTTTTTACCCAAAGCACTCAAAAAGTGCTATCTAACAAACTTGAAAAATAGACCAAGATGTTTATTATTCTTGAACATGACAAAGGATAAGCAATAGAGTATTATTGTTTTAAAATTGCTAATTTCCTTTATTGGAAAGAAAGCAAGAGAAATGTGTTCTTTACATATATCATGAAAGTAATCTCTGGTTTAGTTTTTAAGTATAACTATTTCAAACATATATTTAACAAAAGGAAACTTTAAGAACAACAAAAACAATGAACAAAAGCCTTTGCTTATGATCAGAACATCTAGTGATCATCAAAATATCAGTTCTTCTTAAGCTAACTTATAAATTTAACATGATCCCCAGAACAGGGGTGGAAGAGCACAAGGGATCATGGTTATGACTCACAGGTGATGTGGTGGTGGGATATTTATGGGAACTACAACTGAGGGGAGAAATCAAATGCTGTGCAAAAATGAACACTGTAATAAAATTAAAAAATTAATTAAAAAAACCCATAATAAGTTTACTTTGTGATTTCCCAATTTCTGATGTTCATTTAAGTCAGTGAGTAGAAAAGATAGCATAATATTTCATTCTTTTAATGGATGAAACGTGGTTTTGGACTTGAAATAATTGAGCAGTGAATACTTTTAAAAATAAACATACATTTAACACAATTCCAGTGAAAATACTAACACGCTGTTTTTTGTTTCAGGAACTAGAAAGGTGATACTGAAGTTTATTTAGAAAAACCAACATACAATAATTACTTGAAAACTAGAAAAGAAAGATCTATTCTGGGAAAAGGGAGAAATGGTTATCACATCATTAATACATACTATTTTAGAAAAAGCATTTATTCTTAAAGCAATGGTTGCTGGGCCACAAATTAGAGTGACCAATGGAATAAAATGGAAAATCAGAATATTCTCGAGTACATATGGAAATACAATGTCTGATAAAGACAATTTCTCAAATCACTGGCCCAAGAAAATCGACTTTTGCTATCTCAGTACAACTGGATAACCATTTTGAGAAAAAATAATTAGACCCTTTCTTAATGTCATATGTAAGAATAAACTGTAAATGAATCAGGAATCTAAATGTAAAAAATGAAACAATAGCAATACTAGAAGAAAATATTGGTGAGTTTCTCTATAACATGAGTCTAGGGAAAGAATTTCTAATTATGATTCAAAATCCAGATCCAATCAAAGAAAAGACATGTATTTGACTGTATTAAAAATATATATAAAAACACTCTAAGAAAAATTAATATACCAATGACAAGTTGGGAAAGAATGTTTTCAACACATATAAAAGAGAGGTCTTATATCCCTAATACATAAAGAACTTAAAAAACTAAAGAGAAAGGGGCCTCCCTGATGGCGTAAGGGGTTAAATCTCAGCACTTATGAAGCTCTCCACAGCCAGTGAAGAACAAGTTTGATCCCCAGCCAGGCAGCTTCCCACATGGCACAGCAGACCTCTCCTGCCTTGCCCACTGCTCCCCTCAGCAGTGCACTTCAGGCAATCTGCCTGTTCTGCTCCCCACTCTGTCTCTAGTGAATCCTCTCATCCCACCCCCACACCTCTGTCCTAAACCCCAGCTCTTGTATGCATAAATAAATAAATCTTTTTTTAAAAAAACTATAGAGAAAGAAGAGTGAGAAATGGTTAATATCGACAACAGATGTTCATGCATTCTTCATCACTACAATCACAAAAAATAGACAAATTGCATTTAAAAAGATTCTCAAGTTCACTGATAACAAGCCATTTTTCTTGAGAAAATCGCAGTGACCAGTATATTGGGACAAAAATTATTAGGACAAAATGAAAAATGTACAAAATGAACAAAATGAAGGGGAGGGCAATCCCTTTGAATGAAGTTGGGGGTCAATTCTGCTTTCAGTAGCTGTTACTCTAAAACCAGAACACCCACCCCTTCTAGAACCACTTTCTCTCACCCACAAGCCCAACACCACTCTCCCTCATCAGAAAAAGGAAGGGAGGGAAAGAAGGGGGAATTCCTCTCAGTTTTCTAGTCTGAAGTGTAAAGGTTGACTTCAGATTATCAACTCCCCAACAAAAATAAACTTCTCATCTGGGTCTCAATCCTTTAACAAAAGAGCAAAGCCTTTCATTTGTGGTAGTCGTCACAAGCAAATAATGGCCAGACTTACACAAGCATTACAGTATAATCATATTTGTAAAAAACTCAGAAAAAAATGAGAAATAGATTTTCTTGTTTTGGAAAAGATAGAGATTGGAAAAAAAAGAAAAACAAAGAAATTTCTGGGATGCAAAGTAAGGGAAGAAAAAAGAGAAAAAGAGAGATCCTTACTACTTTTATAACCTGCTAGAAAGTTCCTGCGAGGATTTCTGGTGCATAGAACACTTAGCTAGATCATTTTGTTAAACTTTCCTGCCCACATGATTTATGGTTTGCTTAGAAGGCTGACTTTATAACAGACTTAAGTTTTGGAGGATTCTTTTTGAATCAAAGTGCAGGTATTAAATTAAAACACCTTTTTGACCTCCAATTCTGAATTGGTAAAGTGGCAATAGTTTTATTTGTAAAATCAACCTCACAAAATTGCTGGGACTAAAGAGATAGTTTCTGTTAAACTCCTGCAGGAAAGAAATAATATAAAGCCAATTAAAAATTTTTAAACTTTTTTCCTATCCCAATTGACCTGAACAAATTCTCAAAACTCACCCCATTATTGTCCCATAGTACACAACTAGTTAATTGTTTTATGAACACATGATAGTAGACTTCTTCCTCCGGTAAACTGAAGCTTCTTAACTTGATCACAAATTTAACTGCCTCCAGGGCCTAACCAGGTAATGATTCTATGAAACTGGCTGGTGGCAGGTGAACGATAATGAGGGGAAAGGACTGGGCCATTGGAGAGGGCAAGCCTTGCCTGAAGGCCTTCACATTAATAAAGTACAGACCAAACAAAACATGTCCAGGCAAGTGGATCAGTTTTGCCCCCTCTAGATTTAGAGGGTGTCCAAATTCCTTTTTAGGTCCCAAATCCCTTGACTGATTATCTAAAAAGTTTCCCTTTCCCTGTATTTATTAACCTGCAAGGCTCTTGCTGGTCATCTGTCATTGCAAAATCATTGCCCTTTATGTAGCAGAGTGGTTACTATTGAATGAGTTCACGTAACATGTTTCAGGTATTTGTGGAACTTTGCCCTAAATCGCAAATTCTGCTGTCTCAAAGGACCAAGCTACTGGTTACAAAAGGACAAGTTACAGATTATTTTCCACTTTGGCCTTTTAACATAAAATGCAGCTGAGATTGCACCCTATTCCCACTTTATCCCCCTTGAATATTCCAGATAATCTCTTACCTCGTCCTGTTACAAGGTATCTGAGCCCTCACCCCCTCCACCCATAGACCCTTTTCCCACCTCTTACCTTCTTACCCCTTCTCCCCTGTTCCACACACCCTTTCTTCAGACACATACCTAATAGGCGTTATTCAGAGGGACCACAAGTGTTCCCTGCCACAGAAAATGAGGATGTGGATGTCTCCAGTCAGTGCTCACCATTTTGAAGTCAGTTTGGAGAAGTCCTGGGTCCAGGGAGCAGGGGACTTGGGTTATCTCTGGGAAAAGCTTCACCAGAGAGCCCCTTTTGATGGCATGTGGCGAGTTTCTCCTTGAGACTGAGGCATTAGTTGTATCCAAAAAGGCAGCTTTATTATAAAAAGGGAGAAAAGAGTTAAGGGTGCTTGCACAGACGCAAGCAGGCAGAAAGAGTGGCCCCTGAAAGAGACAAGTTTGTTACAAGAGGCCTGAGGAGAGCTGCCTCTATTGCTTTGTAAAGGAAGAAGGTCAGTGAAGAAAAGCACCAGCGGGGTTCCAGGTGGGCAGGAGGGCAGGAGGGCAGGAGGGCTGTTGCCCTGTAGATGGAGAAAGTTGGTAACAAGGAGAACCTGCATAGGCATGGGTGGCAGGACTGCTGGCCCTTGCTAGTACTGAAATTGCACAAATATAGTCCTCTTTTCTTTGGGAGGGGCTCATTCCTTTGTGGAGCTAACATTTGTTAAATTAATTACTTCTAGGGTGTGACTAGGTTGATTTGTAAGGACCAGTGATTCTCTACAATGGCCCTCAATCTCCATATCCCCATCTCTGGTCTGTGCCTCAGGATATTTTCTATAGCATCTGATACTTGTTACAGCAGTTGGTGCCCAAGGATTTTTCATTTCTACAGCTGGTTTAAGGACTATGGTAATCACTTCTCCCCCCACTTCCAGCTTCCATCATTGCTTGAGCAAGGTTTCTGGTCTTGTGGTGCCTCCTTTCTAAATTTTCTTCTCTTAACCTCCATCAGTTTCAACTGTTAATAGAAGCAGAGGGCAGAATCTGTACGAGGGGGAGTCCTGAGAGAAGTTCATTAGAGAAATAAGTTAGAGGGCCTTGGCTGTGTTGGACTGTCACAACCTGGCTAACTCCACATAATTTTGTTGTTAAAGCCTGGTGCCTCATACTGCAATCTGATTCCTCTGACTTGCCATTAAGAAGCTCAGGATATTTTATATTCTTATAATGATAATGTTGTTGAACTGGGCTGACATCAGCCCTACAAGAACTCAGGACTACCCGTTTCTAGAGCTAGTGAGCTGCTGAGTTGTGTTACCGGCAGATAGTCCCAAAGAAAGGCAGCAGAGAGGCCTGGCATCCCGAAGTTTAAAGCTCTGCTGGGTAAGTGTGAGAGACAGTACCTGGAAAATTACAGTGGTAACTATTGAAGGTTTTATTCTTGTTTTATAAATACATATATGTAATTTTATGTCCACAGGGGCAGACCTGAATCTTCCAGCTCTGTTGGCTCATATTACAGCTTTCTGCTCTGTAAGGCTTAAAAGGCCCTCCCTCTTCTCCCTTGCCAACATCTCAACTTCATCTCCTACCATGCAATCCTCTTCTGCTGTGCTCCAGATGCATTGTCTTCTAAACATACCACGTCCCCTAAATAGGCCAATAAGTTCTACCCCAGGGCCTTTGTACTGGCTATTTCTCTATTGGACATTCATCCTACTGGTTGTCCTTCCCTTTATATAAACATCTGGTTCCCAACATTTACTAATCAGCTTATCGAGTATCAGTCTTTCTGAGGTTTTCTCCTGATTCTTCCCTCAATCACAGGACACTGTTTTGGGATTTTTTTGTTTGCTTTCCTCACAGCTACAACACTACCTGAAAGCACTGAGTTTGTTTATGTACTCATCTTTTCCCCTTACTAGATTGTAAGTACCATGATGACAGGGTTGAGCCTGTATCACGCACCACATTTTCACCACTTCCCAAATCAATACCTGACACATGGCAAGTGTTCAAAATATGTGAATCTGTTACAGGGCAGGGTGAGGGGCACCCCAGATCCCCCAAACCTGCCTGCTCGAAATAGGTTCTGCCATCTGACAAATCAAGACAAAACATACTCTAGTGTGTACGACCTTTAATGGAAAGGAACTTTAATACAATTAGCGTACAACAAAGACAAAAATATAGATTCCAAATCAAACACCTGAAGTTACCCATCCCCTCACGGGTAAACGCCTAGCCAAATAGAGCTGGCCCCAAACTGGCACAAGTCTAAGGCACCTTCTTACAGGCACCCATAGGAAAGGGGCAAAAGGGGCCCAGCACATCTGGCAAAGAAGGAACAAAATTAAAATCAAGACAAATGCTGTTATTGTTAACCTCCCCACGGATGAGATGTGGGTGAGAGCACCCACATCTGTTCCAACTAGTAAGGACCAAAAAGCAAGCACAGTCTCTTCACATGTCTCTGCTCCATGTGCCTCCTTCCGGTCTTCTTCTCCAGTTTTCCCTCCTTCCTGCTCAGTCCCACCCTTCCTTGGGTGGAGCAGGGAACCTGGAACCTCCCCTTTTCCTGGGGACCACCCTGTTACATAATGAGTAAATAAACAGGCTCCTGTTCAGTCACTGGCTAAGGATTATTATGTCCTTTGTGTGTGCCAAGCACTGTGCTGAGTGCTAGAAATACAACATAAACAACACAGGCAAGGGCCCCTTTGGGAAATCTTCAGTTTGGGAGGGAAGACAATCACTAAAATTGTGCTTTTAAGAAACAAGAAAGAAATTGTCTATTCACAAATTGCTGTGAACATATATAGCAGAAGCACTGGTGGGGGAGGTAAGCTAACTGTCGGTCAGAGCCCAGAATTCTCAGGAATCCGAACCATGTTTATGAATTGATAAAAAGATTTTATTCCTGGAAACTTGATGGGCTCCCATGGAGCAAACGACCCATTTCTCATTCTCAGACTAATTTTCTGCCAAGAAGGCTAATCAAGACTGCCCTGTGGCACCAGAATATTTATCAGCTTCATGAGTTTAATTTGAGGACAACCTTTGAATCCAAGTTTCAACACCGAAAGAATTCAGATTCTGGGGTTGTCCCAGGGTTCTGATTGTCCTTTGGAACTTGTAAAAAATCTGCAAGAGGCCAGGATTGCAATAGACCAATGAGCTTCCTTTAAAGTTTCAGGAGGGAAGGTGGGGCCAGCTTACTCTCCTCTAGGAGAAGCACACATGTATCTTGTTGAAGCCTCTGGGTTCCCCAAGTCTTTACTTGACTCATTTCAGTCATGCTGTCTGACTCTTGAAGGCATTTGGTTTGTAAGCCCTGCTTTTAGAATGGATTGGCTATCCGGAGAGTTTTAGGGCTGTGAAGTCTCTGGAAAGTTTCTGTTAAACTATCATTTGGGGAAAATCAAATGCTAAAATGCTAGTGATTTGGGTACCAAATCAAAAAATCTTCAATGCTAAGAAGTCCAAGATTCTAGAATTATAAACCTCAAATACTAAGAATTCACAAAATGAAACTTTTTTGGCACAATTTTTAAAAATTTGAGTTTAGTTGGCTGGAACAAATTTTATCCTTTGATGATTGTTTACTTACTGTTGCTGCCTAACAAATCACCTTGAAACACATGGACATAAAAAAAATCATTTGCTCATGCTCGTGGATTCTGTGGGTTAGAATTTGTGACAGAGCAGAGAGGGGACAGCTTGTCTCTGCCCTGTGATTCTGGGTCCTCAGTTGGGAAGCAAGCTGGGGTGATTCGGTGGTAAGAAGCAGGTGGAGATATTGTCACTCATAAGCCTGGCACTTGATGTGGGCTCTGGGTGAGGCACACCCACCTGGTCTCTCTGCCTGGGTTTGTTAGGACTTTCTCACAGCAGGGTACTGGTTCCCACCAGAAGAGGCAGAAGTACATGACATTTGCATGCTCTGGCTCAAGGTCTCATTGTAAGAAGAACATGTGGGGCGGGATTATTGCAGGCATCTTTGGAAAACACAATCTGCCACAGTGGTAGATCTGACTTTCAAAAAAAGCTAAAGTTATTAGGAGTTGAATTTGATGAAAAATATAGATGAGTAAGGCTGCTTTTGGATTAAAATAAAAATGAGGAGGCTGACCATTAAATAATCCTTCTGTGGCTCAAATCTGGTCCAGAGTTCAATTTCAAAAGACCTCTTCTAGGTCTTTTAAACATCCAAACTCATTCCACCAGTTCCTATGGCTGATCTGATTGGACTTTGCAATTAGGGTATCATTTCCAAGGGGGATTATTTGAAGAACCGCATCTAGACAGGTACATTGCTTGCATTTGGGTTTTATTATAAAGTAAATGAATAACCTCATCATCTTTTATCACACTTGGTACCTACAGCCATCATCACAGCTACACTTTGTTTTTGGGATAAATTCTAGATGCAGGCAACAAATGCTTTCTAATGGTGTTTTTCAACTGTTCTGAGCACTAGCTCCTGGAATTGGAATATCTTCCTCCTGGGGATTAATAATAAATAATCCATATAAGTATTAAAAGACTTCCACAAAGGAAACCTATCTGTCATTGTTTAACACTGTGGCCAAAGAAAACTCCTTTCTCGAGGAGATCCTATTAATACCTCTTGGAACTGGTGTACTGTGAAAACAGTGCCTGGGTTCCTGTCCCATAAAATGTTTGAAAACGGTGACAAAAAAAGTACTGTTGCTTTGCTATTTTGTCCTTGATGTTCATTTTTAACTTCTGATTAAACTGGTGCCAGTTGATCTGATTAGCCTGGGGGAATGGCAGACACCTAGGCCATTTGATAAAGACTCATTAATATAACACAACCGTGTTGCCTGACTTTCAGGGCCACTTGAACAAATGTGAAAAGCAATCTGGGGTATAGACTGTAAAAGAACCACAGAGCTGGATGAAACCTTAGAGATTATCTACTTTAACTCCTTTATCTTAAAGATGGAAACTGAGGCCTAACCTCTGTTGGATGACTTTCTCAAGAAACATTTGTCAGTGCCAAACAGAATTGGAAGCCAAGTGTACTTTCCTAGGGTAGCTTTACTAAGTATAAAAAGTGCAATTACTATGTCTTAGGATAAATCTGGATCTTACCTCCCTTGACAGCAAGAACTGGGAATCAGACTTTAGAAGACTCTGCTGTTTACTAGCTTATATAGGCAACATACTAACTCAGTCATCTTCTGCAAGCCTTTTTCTCATCTCTCAATGGGAATGATATTATACCCTAGTTGCCTTGTGGAGTAATTGTAAGAGTCAAATGAGGCACATGAGCCCTATGGGGCCCTGTGCAAATCTAGGAGGTTTATTGGTTTGCTTGCTCTCTGGTAGCAAATAGCCTCTCGGTTCTTAAGACATGTGACTCTGGACTCTTCAGTATTTTATTGGTTTGAGATGTTGATGGCTCACCAATGTAATAAGTCTATTGTAATTAGCCACTCTGAAAGTGATACAAAGTGAATCACTAAAGACAAAACCTCAAAGCATATGTCTAAGGATTTTTAGAGATAAAACAAGATAGATTGATGTCTCCCCATTGAGCCTAGCAGTTGCAGGATCTAACGCTCATCTGGACAAATTCTGAAGGTAGGGAGTCTGGTGACCCCCACCTTTAATCAAAGCTGGTGGGGCTCAGGTGCGAGTAGCATCAGAGGCCACAGATAATGTGCCTAAATCCTGTAAAGCTGTAAATAAAGCTGACCAGCTGTTAAATAAAATACATTTATCCTCCTACCCTGACAAAGGTACCTTCATAACAACTTGGAGAATCAGGTTTGCATTTAAAAGTCACAAAATCTTGTTCCAAAATGTGGCATCATGGAGAGAGCTGAATCTGGTTATCAGCCCCCATCCCACAGCCCACTTCCTTGTCCTACCTCACTCCATCGGGCTCTGTGAAGGCCTCTCCCTCTGTGCACAGATAGCCCACCTTCCACTTCCAAACTGCACTCTGTACCACCTCCAGACACCCTTTAGATTTAGGGGGTTGCTTACTGGTTATAACACTCACTGCTGGGAGTGAGAAAAAAAGTTTGCACAGGCTCAGGAAGTGGGCTCAGGATTTTTTGGACACATTTCCCCAAATATTGTCAGACAGAATTGTCACCTATTCATATGTGTTGAGGATAATGCAGATATTTAAGTATTTGTTCCAAGCGTGAGATAAAAGAACACTTTTGCTTAGAAATGTTTATTAACAGCACTATCTTATTGCCCCATACTCTAGGAAAGTGTCTGATTTTGATTTAAATGTTATGTTACCTAAGTTCACACAAATGATCTTCACTCTGTAGTCATAATGGCTAAGAATTTCATCAGCTATAAAAGATGGCTAGAGAATTTCTTTTCCACTAACTTTTAAAGTTCTACATTAGAATGGGGTGAGATTTTACTAAACCTGAATCATTAAAAGTCTGGGACATGACTTTTCTCATAACAGGTCAATCCAGTCAAATTGTCGGTGGAAAATAGGTAGATGGAGTATAAGTATTCAAGTTGGAATATGTCCATGACAGCCAGCTAGCCAACATTCCAGACATAAAAACAATGGTTATTTTTCCATTTCATTGCTTTTTTTGAGACATTGCAACAATGGTTTGTGCCAGGTAGCTCTGACAATGTAATTGCATTCTAGAGTTATTGTTCTAAACCCACTTGAGTTATGAGAAACAAAATGTACTTTTCTTTAAAAGTAATCTATCAAATATTTGTTTAAAAGATAAAAAATGTTCAGTTATAGGAAAGGTTTCAGTGGTCACAGTGAATTACAGTATTCTCACAGTGGTTTTTCTAGACGATAACTAAGGATTTAAAAAATGGTCTACTCTTTCTCCTAACATTGGTAATTATGTGGAGAAGCCACATAGACTTGGGATGAAGGTCCTTGGAACATCCAAATACCCTAGTAATTCACAGTGTGCCCCAAACCAGAGCCCAGGAGGCACTGAAAAGGGGTGGACCAGGATAGAACTATGGGTGACTGCACCCTCATCTGCAGCTTTAGCTGTTTGCCAGCCCACTGAGTGCATTTGATAGATAGGCGGTCTCAAATGTGGTTGGAGGTAGTTGAAGACTAAGGCAGTAAATGGGAAAAAGATCTCTGAGGAGACGCATCAGAATAAATTCTTGTTCTTCAGACACTCTGAGAAATGAAAGCGTAAAATCCTTTGCTAAGCAATTCTGTTTGACACCATAGGGATGCCAGCCAATGACATGCTCCCTCCCCTTTGGTTCCCAATGCATAAGAAGTACGTACACAGTGGGGGTACACATCTTTAGTGGGGGTACACATCCTTAGTGAGTGGTAAAGCTGGAGGAGAGCAGACAGCTTACACCGGTAGCCTAGGTCAGGCCTTCTGTTCTACCTGTGGAGGGGAGTGCTGTTGCGTAGAGCTCACTTGACCAGACTCTGCAGGGAAGGAAGTTTCCACCTAATTCCTTATCAGACTCAGAGAGGGGACCCAGGGACATGTGCCTGCAGAAGTCAGGCCCTCAACACCCACCTGGCACACTTGCATCACGGGACCAAAATCAGAAATGAGAATGTCTCAGAGAGAATGAGCAAGTGATGTGACCTTTACCCCTATGTGACTATCGTATCAGTTATTCCTCCCCCAAAGGGTAGAGTTGGGAGCAGCTTTCTCACTTCCCTGAGAGGACAAAAGTGTGGGCAGAAGTTACTATTTTAGGGGTCAATAATGGAACATGAGAAGAAAAAGAGAAGTGTTCTTCTCTCAACTGTTGTGTGACTCAGTCTTATCCTCTCAGGAGAATATTTCAGAACAGGTAGGTCCTAGAAATTATATTTTTAAATAAGCCCAAGTTTTAACCAGGGCAGAGCAGGGTAACATTCACTCCCTGTTGCTCACAGGAGGTTGAGTGCCAGTAAGCAGATGTAATTTGCAGTTCAAGCATTTGCCACTGAAACTCCGAGATCAATCCTGAAAAGGAGCCAAGGATGTCCTCCTGAGAATCCCACAGGACTTGCTTGGAGAGAAGAAAATAATTTATATTTATTTTTATGTGAAGCTGCTCTGAGGAATGAAAGCTGTCTCCCTTTGAGGCTGTCAATCAGGGGGAGAAAAGCCCAGCGTGGCTGGGGAGTTGGAGGGGTCACCTGATCTATGTGTAGCAGCAAGGTTGAACTGGCAGAAGTTTCCTCTCTGAATCCTCATTCTGCTGTTCAAAGCCCTCCTGTATGACTTCCTCATATTCCAGAAGAACTTTCCCTCCATCTAAACTTGTCAAAACAAGCATTCCTTCATTCCTTCAGGTACAGTTCACAAGTAGATTGTAGGAGAAAAAGAAATTAATTAAAAAATTGACAATGAAGTATGAGTTTCAGCCCTCTTTCGCCATCTTGTATGCACTTGTATTTTAAACAAAAACACTGCTTTACAGGTATAAATCCCTCAGTGGCTTAAACTCCAGGCAGAATTCTGAAGCTGTTTTCCTGGGAAACAGGGATGTAATTGTTTCCAGTGCCAAGCAAACAATACAGCCTTCTGTGGAAACATGGATTGAGTAAGGACCAGGCACAGATTCAGCAGAGGTCAAGAAGGATGAAGACAAAGAAATGATCATTGATTAGCATAGAATGAAGTCATTGGTAACTTAAAGGAATTAGGGAACAATGGTGATAATGGAAGATAACATAGCTAAAAAAAAAAAAAAAAGATAACATAGCTAGCATAAATTCAACTTCACCAGTAGGTCCTGGGTACTTATTATCTGTTAAGTTCTGGGCTGGATAAATCAAAGTCCCAGGAAAAGTATACTTTGATGTGGAAGAATGGCACAGTGGTTGGCAAGGGCTGTAGAATGAAACATTTGAATTCTCTGGCCATCTGAACCAGTGACTAATTTCCCTTTAAAAAAAAAAAGATTTTATTTGTTTAGGCATACAAGAGTTGGAGGTGTAGGTCAGAGGCGTAGTGGGTGAAAGGATTCACCATAGACAGAGTGGGGAGCAGAACAGTCAGTTCTACTGAAATACACTGCTGAGGGGAGCAGTGGGGCAGACAGGAGAAGTCTGCTGTGCCTTGTGGGCTAACTCCCACAGGGAGGAGTTTGGCCAGGGATCAAACTCATGCCACAGTGGCTGTTGACATCGTCATAGTACTGATACTTAACCCCTTGTGCCACCAGGGAGGCCCAGTATATTTCCCTTTTTCTAAGCAATCCTCTAGTCTTGAACAAGGGAAATGCTAATTTCTCTCTAGCTGCTTTGCTTGTGGGCACGCTCCACCTTGCGGGTAAAGTGGTCCTGGGCCAGTCTCCTTATCCATCCAAATACATACTCTGTCCATGCCCTGGCGATCCTTGTACTCAGCCTGGTGGGCACCCAATTGCTGCCTCATTTCCTTCATCCTTCTCTCCTCGTCATTGTGAATGCTGTTTTCCCCACCAGGTCCCAAGCCCCAGCTATCCACACCCCTTCTGAATCCTGCAAAGTCTTCTAAGCTGGCACAGGTTTTCAGAGACTGCTTTGCCTGGGCAGGCTTCCCTGAGGACCAGAATCGGCGCGCTCTCTGAACTCCAAGTGGTATACGAAGATCACAATGGCAATGATCACAGCACTAATAATAATAATGCCTTACATTCTCTTTTCTCAAAGCGCTGACACATACTTTGTTACATTTGCACATTGAAACCAAGGTTAAGTGGTTAAATGGCTCTCAGATGCTAGAGAACAAAAGAAAAACAACTTATCTAAATTTTTCTTTGAGATTTGCTTCCACAGACAAGCAGAGCCTGGACACTTATCAGCAGATGATACAACCTGAGCATGTGCACAAGCGACTAACCTTGAGCTGAGGTCAGAGCCAGAAGATCACAAAGATGGGGGTTGAGGGAGGAGGTGTGTGAAGAAGGGTTTTCCCAGACTGCATTAAGTGGGGAGTTCACCAACATGGAAAATCCAGTTATTTGGGAATCCTCTCCATATACGGTCCAACTTGGTTATTAGCCAATTTTTCAGCCAAGTCCACTTGCTTTATCCTTAGCCCATTCATTAGCCAATAAATTTTAACTCTTTTGTTCTCAACCCCAGTCCCCAAAATCTACATAACCTCATTCTTTTTGTTAACTGAGGGCAGAGATTTGAGTTTTCCTCCTGCCTCCTTGCCAACTGATTTGCAATGAAGTTTTTTCTTTTTTATAATACCTGGTATCTGGTGGTGTCTGTCTCCACGCAGATTAGGCAGCAAGCCCATTGCTTGGTAACAAAATCACAGGATTATTCAAAAGATTGTAAGGAATTAATATTATTCCTACCTAAAAGCAAAAACCAAAAATCAACCAGGAAATTGAAGTCCAGAAAGAGTCATGTTTCTCCAAAGGCTGCACAACCCAAGATGCATTGCAGCTGCCACTTTGGTTTCTCTAATTTATGATTTCTAATTAAAGGCTACCTTGTACTGTTTTTAAAATTATTTCCTGATGCTAGCTTTGGCTTTCTGATAAGATTATACTTCAGAGCAAAAAATTCTCTTATGCATTTTGGTATTTCCTTAGCACTTGGAAATATATTGAGTACAGTTTTGGCTTAGAAAAAGCTGCATTGATGGTGCAGAGGGTCACATGTTTATATTCCTGCACACCATGTAAGTGTGGACATTTGTATTTTCTAGAAGACAACAGGGCCTGTGATTCCTTTTGACCCTGTTTCAGGTGTTGGAGATGATGGGGCACCGTAGACTGAGAGCAGCTCTCTGAGGTAGTGGGTACCATTGTTGGCCTAAAAGGGCTTCAGTGTGGGTATAAAGGTGGAAAGAGATGAAGTATCTCTTCTCAGACAATCCCTACATTATTAATGTAATCTGATTTGAAATTCCTCATCTCCATCAGTAGTGGCATCTGACCTGCCGCAGGTTCAGGAGGGAAGAGGGAAAACTCCTGATTCTGTGACTGAAATGGTGATCATCCTGACAAGCAGAACCTGCCAGGAGACAGAGTTGGCTCTCTCTCTCCCAGGCCCCTCAGGACTCCTCTTCGCTGCTGTAGCTAATTCAACACCAATTTGCTCATTCAGCATCCCCTCTCTGGTCACATTTAAGGGAGATCAAAGGAAGAGAGTCTGCTGGGCCAGTCACCACAGTGTTGGCCAAAGGGCTCAGGCAAGGTCCTCCATGGGTCAGGATGGTCCAGGGAAAGAAAGATGGTCTATGAGTTACTGCTCTGGCTGGGGGGGTCCCTGAGGGAGAGGAAAGAGGAGATCGGCAAAAGTTCCAAACCAGATTCCTTGAAGGTTAAGCCACTGAAGATTGTTGCAGTGATAGGATAAGGACAGTCTGGGGTTCAGCTGAAGGGCAGGGTGACCCCATAACCAGGAGTGATGGGCCCACTGGTTGATGTGTCTACTGGCTTGCTGTCATGCAGATTTCTGTCCCACAGTTAGGTACTGATTCTCATAAATATTGACATCAGGAAGATATGCTTAAATTGACATCTGTAAATATAGTGAGACATTGTAGTTTCAATACTTGGAGCAAATCAATAATTTTTCAGAAACTATTGATTATTGCATAAAGGATTAATTTAAACCAGCAAATCTGTACACATGCCAGAAAGAAATATTAATGTATGCCTCCTGGTTTCTGAATCAGTCTTGTGGATCACTTTTAATGAACATGTAACACCTACTTAATTTCTAAATAGTGACATCAACTATTCCAGAGAACTTGACCTTCTCTAGAGGGAAATCTATCAAACTATGACAATATTACAAACAGCCTGAGACTACTGAGAGAGTTAAGGAAAGTAAAAATATTTATTATAAGAATTATTTCATTTTCCAGAATTTTGATTCTCTTGAGTTATCAAAGAAACCCTAGAATTAGCTGTGAAATATTAAAAAAAGAATACCTCTAGGACTCTGAATAAGAATATATCACATATGTATTTGTGTGTGTGTGTGTGTGTGTGTGTGTGTGTGTGTGACCTTATTAGAAAGCCGAGGCTAGCAACAGGAAATAGCTCGACAAAGTGCAAGATAACATTTAACCAGAGATCAGAATTAAACTGGAGAGACAAACATGGCAGATATAATGCATAGGTGCTGGTTCACAGTGGAAGTTTACCTCGTGGTTGAAAGTAAAATAGTAAATACTTGTGATAGTGCTGACTATATGCCAGGAACTGTTCTAAGTGATTTAAATATATTGTCTTAGATCTCATAACAACCCAATGTGACAGATTTTTTTCATCTTACTGATGAGAAATCTGTGGTGCAGCTCAGTTAAGTAATTTGCTTAAGGCCGCACAGCCAGTAAGTGACAGTGCTGAGGATATGAGCTCAGGCATTCGAATTTGAAAGTCTGTGATCTTAACCACATGACATCTCCCATTTCTGCTCTAAGTAGTAATAATAATAACTTTTAAATTGTTATTTTCTAAATTAATACCCAAGATAAAGTTTCAAGCGTCAAGTAAAATACCTGCATCCATGACAATGCCGTTGTTGCATAACAAACCATATCCAAAATAGCCCATCTTCCCATCTCCTGGAAACAGATTATGTAAGTGATTGGCTTCTTACCCAGTTCACTTAAGTGAAGCTTCTGGTTATTTGTGTGCCCACGTCCATTCTGTGGCATTCCTTGTGCATCGGCTGCTCTAACTGGTGCCATGGAGACATGACCCACCACCCAGGCTTCCAGGCTTCCAAGGCAGCCATCTACAGGCTGGTGAGTGACCCATGGATGGACCTCACCTGGCCCTTTGGCCAACAGTGTGGTGACTGGTTCAGCAGACTCTCCATTTGATCTCCTTTAAATGTGACCAGAGGGGGTTGCTGAATGAGCAAATTGGTGTTGAATTAGAGAGCTATGGAGAAAGCAGCAAAGAGGAGTCCTGAGGCAGTAGAAACCATGAATAAGTAGGAGTGGAAGGGAGTCAGTTCCCCATAAGGTAGGAGGGAACAAAAAGAAGAGCCGGATCTAGGGGTCTGAGTCACAAACTCTGCTCCTGATGAGGGTTGCAGTTGAGTCCTGAGTGGATATGAATTATCAGAGCCATTTGGGACCTTGAAAGGCAACCGTGACATCTTCATGAATCTAGCAATTCAGTAACAGAGATGGTTCCTGCCCCTTTATCCTAACAATACATTGCCATTCATGGAGGTATTTTGATCATCATCATCATCATTATTATTATTTTGCATCTTGCAACCTGATGGAACCTGATTAATTCAGGGACTTAAAATCCGGGCCTTGCCTTCTCTTTGTTCCCTCCCCTCTCATTTGCCACTAACAAATCCTGTCAGATTTGTCTTCACCTTCCTTGTGACCGGGGATCCTAAATCCTTTTGTCCACTGGCTACCAAGGCCTCCTGACAAGGCCTGCTTAAAAACCTCAGAAACATAATTTTCTAATTTGTTTAAAAATGTTTTGATGAAGAATTTCAGTGGGGTTTGAACTCATTTGTTAAAAAACCGTAAATCAGCCCCTTCTGATTAGTATGCTATTATCACTGATTGAAATCAGAGAACATGGAAATTTCCTTGCTGAATTTCAACAAAAATGCTTGCATAATGGGTATGTGGGATTGAAAAAAGAACAATTATCATGATTTACAAGCACACTTCTTCCTTTGGGTCTGCTTTACTTTGGAGAAGTGTCTTTTATCAGCCATGACAGCCACTAAAATCCAATGTCAAGATCCCCAAATGAGGTATTGTAGCCCAGTTTATTGCTCACACCTCAATTATCACTACTGCTTTTAGGAAAAACAAATATTACACAAAATTTTTAAAATGCATATTTAACTCATCTGTCTCATTTTGAAAAATTATATTTTGTAATGTATATTTTTAATAAGCTAATAGCAAACACTATACATGGGGTATAAACTCAAAACTTTTTTTTAAAAAAACATAGCCTTTTTTTCTTTAATTTAATTTTACTTAATTTATATCCTTTACATTATTATGTATCCCCTGTAAGTTTCCCACCACCAATTCACCCGTGAACCATCACCATAGTCCCTTGTGCTCTTTTCTCCCCTATTTTGGTCCCTCTCCCTTTCCCTCCTCTGCAGAATGTCTTTTTGTGGTTGCTTGCTAGTTTTTGTTTTTGATTTGTGTGCTATTTTCTTCTTCTGATTTCTTGTTTGGCTGTCTTACATTCCTCCTGTAAGTGACACCATTCGATAGTTTTCTTTTTCCTTCTGGCTCATTTCGCTGAAGCTCAAAACTTTTTAATGGACGGGGTATGTGATAAAGAAAATCGGAGCCCCCTGGTCTAGAAAGTACAGTGTTAGGTCTTCAAGGCTCTCTTCTAGCTTTTGTCCCTTGCTTTGTCCGCCATGCCTTCCCTACCACAGCCCCTCAACTCAATCAAGCTTGCCATTTTTCTGGAGGCTCATGCTACTCCAAACTCTCCTGTGAGCTTCTCTTCCATCAGATGACCTAGTTCATATAACTTTATTCTCCTTTCACCAATCTAGAGAGTCAAATTTTAGTCTAAAAAAAATTTTGTTCCCTAACTTTTAATTTTTTGCCCATAATAGGATACAGATTCTAGTTTTCAGTATACCAATATACCAGTCAATGGCTTAGTTATGTTCTGTTTTGTTTGTGTTGGATTATAAACTGGACCCTAACATTACAATTTGTACTAATAAGGATCTGGTTAGCCTTTTAAAAAATATATTTATTTATTTATTTATTTATGCTTTGAAGAACTAGGGTATAGGCCATGGGGGGGGGGTGTGTGTATGTGAGAGAAAGAGACAGAGAGAGAGAGAGAGAGAGAGAGAGGTGGTGGGGGAGGGGATTCACCAGAGACAGAGGAGTAAGTAGAACAGGCAGATCAACTGAAGTACACTGCTGAGGGGAGCAGCGGGCGAGGCAGGAGAGGTCTGCTGCACCATGTGGGAAGCTCCCTGGCCGGTCTGGGATGAAACTCATTCTGCAGTGGTTGGAGACAGCTTGACAGCACTGAGACTTTAAACTCTGTGCCATCAGGGAGGCCCCCTGAGGCTGCTTTCTATCAGAGGAAATTTTCATTTGCATCTGCACATTGATGGTGTTCCCTGCCTGGGAACGTTTAGCTCCTTTCTGGGTCTTTGGCTTCATCTAAGTTTTAGTTCCCTACCTGCTGACGCAAGGCTTGCTCTCTGTATGTGCTGAATCATGCCCCCTACCACTCATTCTCCCAAATTCATATGTGGAAGTCCCTACCCCTAGTACCTCAGAATGTAACCATGTGAGGAAATAAGGCCTTGAAAGAGGTGATAACTCTAAAACGAGGCTGTGAGAGTGGGCCCTAACCAACCACCAGTGTCTCTTATATGGGAGATGCAGGCACAGGTGTGACGAAGGCAAGAGGCAGCAAGAGGCACTTAGTCGAGGTGCAGCAGAAGGCTTAGAACAACCACGGTGGCACCTTGATCCTGGACTGCTGGCCTACAGAACTGGGAGAAAAGACTTCTGTCATTTGAGCCACCCAGTCTGTGGCATTTTGTGGTGGTGGCTTTAGCAATGCTGGGCAGGCATCAGGATTTGCCCTCAGGGTAACTTCAGCTTTCCCTTTACCACTCTGGTTTCGGCTCACAGATCAGTCTCTGCCCCGGGGAAATTCCCCTTACTTCCTACAAACTCACTGATGTAAAGAAAAGTATGTTTCATTGCAGATCCAGCTGTCCCTCGGGTATCTCTTCAGAGTATCTAGTTTGCCATTCTGTCAGAAGTGCCTTGAATTCGATTGCTTTCTAAGGTACCAATTTAACTCTTCTTCCTTCTATGCTATCTTCCTGAGCAATCGTCTCCCATGGTAATCTTCCGTCTCCTCCCCCCAGCCCTCATACATGCATTATTTATTGTGATCTAGGCTACCTTAGAATTAGCCACCACCTATTTCCTTGAAAACAGAGGCTCCTTTCACACAGCTCATAGGGCAAACCTAGACACAGCAGGCACTGATTTCATGTTTAGGAAATGAATAGATACAAAATAAAAAAGAAAGGACTAAAACTCTTAGCTGTCAATCCTACATTAAACAGATTGCAGGAAGCCCAGAATGATGGTGGCTAGTAAGCGGTCCAAATATGTCCTAACAATAAAAAGAGCCTGTCTGAGACCTGATTCAAGGAGACTCAATGAAAAGACCATCATTACTAGTCAGAGATACACCTGAAGGAAATGAAAATTTTATTAGATCCTATCAGTAACCCCAAGTCCTGCTCTTCCTGAGAAACAACAAAAATAATAGAAACTAAAATTATCTCGCACTGCCTCACACCAGAAAGGAAAATACAGTCACCTCTTGTGACTCATACTGCCTATTTGGCAATGATTTCCAGAGTCCTTTTCCAATTAAGAAGCAAGACAGAAGAACCAAAATTGTTTCGTTAAGTCTGTGTGGCAAGTGACACTGGACTAAAACTACATCAAGTCACTTACAAAATGGGGACTTAGTCTATACCTAAATTCTGATTTTGAAAATTACTGAGATTTCAGGTTTCTTCCATCAACTGTGTCATTTTATTTCATCGTGAAAGAAACAAAAATGAACTGAGGAAAAATAAGATTGGATAGTTATAGCTCCTCGTGGTCAGAATTATCTTGTTATTTGAGCTTGATTTTCAAAAAGCTAACAGAAAAGACTCACTCGGGAAGGAGGAGCAGCTGGGAAATAGAAATGGAGGTGAGAGATACAGACATGCCATGGCTGAGAGAAGTTAGGGACCACAGCTACTTTTTAGGGGTGATGCAGAAATTTGGAAATGGTCTCCCCGCCTGCCAGCTCTAAGGGGCTTCTTGAGAGGTTCCAAACAGGCATTTAGAAACTGGAACAAGACGGACAGCTGCACACTACACATTACTTCTCCTGCTCTGTATCTGGGGACACTGTGTGTCAGTGACATAAGAGCAGCCAGCTCTAAGTCTAGCATGGTCAGAGAGAATGCTTGGAGCAAGATCCAGTGTGAACTGAAAAAACCTGGACTCACTTTGATTCAGTTTCTTCTGTGGGTTCCATTTTCTGAAAGGTCGTGCAATTGAAGGATTCCACAGCCTTGATGGTTTCTAGAGACTGATCTTCTTAGTGTTTCTTTTTGGAAACAAATCCACTGACTCCTTAAGTTTGCCTTTCTTTCTCTTAGGGGAGGGGATGATTATACCCAGATGCACCCAGACTAGTTATTTTCTTGCCCAGCACTTGTATAGCTGACGGCATACAGGGAGCTATATTTCCTTCAGCATCTCTCTCTTGTTAAAGAAACTAAATCAGTATTGCTTCATTCTTCCTTTTGGTGAGAAGAAAAATCCACGATCCCCCAGTTTCCAGAGAGTCTTTCCCTGTAGCACACTCACTTCAGCTGTTGTCTTTATCTCACGTGCGTGATCAATTTCCTGTTGACTTGATTTGTCTGGTGCTTGTGCCATTGGAGCTTATGACTAATGCAACACCACCTTCCAAAGAGCACCTAAATCACCTACCTGTAATTCTAGTTCTTTTGTAATAGAGCCACAGCTGGTTTCTCTTCCTGGTCTAGCTAAGGTAGGTGACATGGAAACAATTTTTCTATCCCCTTCCCCATGGGGGTGGGAGGCGGAGTTAGCTGCCCATCCCTGCATGGTGCTGCTGTACTAGCCACAATAGCCAAGATATGGAAGCAACCTAAATGTCCCAAACAGATGAGTGACTCAAGAAGACATGGTATATACACACAATGGAATACTACTCAGTGATCAAAAAAGATAAACTCATGTCATTTGTGGCAACATGGATGGGGCTGGAAGGGCTTATGCTAAGAAAAATAAGTCAGAAAGAAAAAGACAAACATTGGATGATTTCACTTTTATGTGGATTCTAGAGAAACCAAACAAAGGGTCAGACAAAAACAAACCTTGAAAGCTGACCATAGATGTGAGGGAGGGGGTGGTGGCGAAAATAAGGGTGAGGGGTGGGGGAGAAGAACACAAAGGACTTTGGGTGCTTTGGTGGTGGTGCTTATGGTGGCCATACCGGGGGGGAGAAATCATATACTGTACAAAAATTAACTATGTAAGAAAAATGTACTTCATTTAAAAATAAACTAACTTAAAAAAATAAAGAATATAGCAGAAATTCAGAGGTAAAGAGCTAAGGAATTAAGGTTGACTTTATGCAATCAATAAAGCCCCCCTTCAAAAAAAATGAAAGAAAGAAAGAAGCTCTCCAAAGGGTTTCTGGGGAGGAGTAATAAATAGTTTTCACTTATTACAGCTTTTATAGTCCAATTCTCCAAGGTGCCTAAAACCAGCACATTGAGGTAGGGCAAATGAGTCTAAGGGTCCTAGCTCAGCTTTCTTGCCTCATAATATACCTTGGAGAATACCTGAACCTCTGTGTAAGCCAACACCGGGGCTAAAAATACTTCTGTCTGCTCTGGCTGGGGAGAGAAGGCTTCACCATGGAGAGCGGTGGATTGCCATGGAGGTCACCTGCTGTACTAGGACATGCTGTTGCTGGAGAGTCACCCAAACATAAGTGTCACCCACTGCCACTCACATCCTCCAGAAGCAGGCTGGGACAGTTTTGAGCTGCCTTGTAATTTCAGAATAGTTGAGAAAGGCTTTCTCCTGGGTACCTTTCCTACCCTGAAAACCAGCTACCTGGATGTAACTGAAGACATGTGAAAATACAAAACCTTCTGAAAACCTCACATTGTAAATCAATATAGTAAACAAACAACTGGTTGTTAGAAGGCATAGGTACACATGATTAAAAAAATCCAGTGTACAAAAGGTTTTATGTTGAAATTCGTCTTCCTCCCCCCGTATCCTTAGTCTCCCCCCCACTGATCCCTCTTCCTGCAGTTATACTCATCACATATTCTTCCAAAAATATCCCATCCATATTTGCCCCAGGCATACGTAAGGCATAGTCCCATACAGGTGCCATCTTTGCTTTTCGACTTACATGGGAGACAGTGATGACTCCTTGCTGCCCCACTTTTTCACCTCCTTGCTTGCTTTATGGACTGATTTATTTTGAGGATACCTTAACACTTGGAGAGGAGCTAACGCTCCCAGCAGCTGGCCAGTGTTCTGTGACCACTACAATAGACGCCAGAGCTCACTTGTCATAACGGATTCAAGAGGTTCCGCGTTTCCTTGAACAGAAGACATGACCAAGATCACTGTAGGGTGACTTGTTTGAGTAAGACATGGCTTTTAGAACAAATTACTTATTCTGTAAAACAGGGTAAAATATTCAATATTTGGGGTAAATTGAGTTGTAAAATTAGAAAGTCTTAAAAACTTTGAAAATAAGGTAGATCACTGAATTTCCAACCTCCCACCCAGATTTGTTGTTGCTACTCTTGATTTGTCACTGTGGAGTCAGGACTCAGGTGGAGATCTCACAGAGCAGGTGTGAAGAAGACAGATTGGCCTGAGATCCAAACAGGGTGCGAGGACAGGGAATCAAAAAGGTGGAATGACCTCCCTGGTGGTGCTGGGGTTAAAGTCTCAGCAGTATCAAACCATCACCAGCCACTGCATGATGCGTTTGATCCCTGGTCAGGGAGTTGACACACATGGCGCGGCAGACCTCTCCTGTCTCGCCTGCTCCTCCCCTCAGCAGTATATTTCAGTACATCTGCCTGTTCTGCTCCCCACTGTCTCTGGTGAATCCTCTCAATGGCTCCCCCTCACTTTGGCCTGCACACCAGTTCTTCTACCCAAACATAAATAAAATCTTAAAAAATGTTTAACTGAATCTTAAACTTTTACTCACTTGCTGGTTATAGGAAATTCAAAAGACAGAGAAACAAGCTAAACCATATGTGCATGAACTATCACCCAGGAGTTGACATTCTCCAGGAAACTGACCCTGTGTCTTCAACAAATCAGAAGCATGAAAAAAGGGACAGTAGTAGATTAAGACACGGTAGGGACATACAAAATAGGTTCAGTGTATGGTCCTGTTATGGCCACTAGTTTAGATGAACCAAGGACATTTGCTAAGATAATTTGGAAAATTTAAACTGGGAATTTTTATATATATACATATATACACACACACATATATATTATACATATATGTATATATATAAAGGAATATAATTACATAACTTGATTTGGCTAAATGTGAAAATTTATAAATTAAATAGACACAGGAAAATGTTCTTACTTTTATAAAAGAGGTACAGTGAAGTTAAAAAAAAAAAAAAAAAAAAACTGTGCTTCTCCCAGTCCCTCTCTCCCTCTCCCTCTCTCTGAAACTTTGAGTTCTTAAAATGGCTACCAGCTCAGGGTAGGCTAACAGGGCTATGCACATTTTCATTCTGGTTGCTTAAACACAGGTGTCATCACTGACAACCAGGGGTGGAGTGTAGGGGGAGGAAGTCACAGCAAATCACAATGCTTGTAACCATGCATGGCTGTCTTTCTTGAGCTGCCTCTTTGTGGGTATTGAGTTCTTGTATTAAGTTTTGCATGGTCAGCAGAGCGGGCGTGTCTTATGTAAAGCCATGGATTCTTGCACCACCATGTTCAAGCCCTCTTACCCACATCCTGTCACCTTTAGCTGCAGATGTGGCAAGAAGCCCTACAGGCAGCATAGGGCACCTGCTCTGGGCCTCCATGTATGGTGGGTCGCAGAACTAGCTGCAAGCACTCCTGGTTGGGAGAGGCAGTCCAGAGGGACTTCAGTGTCACCCAGAAATGTGTCTCTGTGCCACTACTCTCAGTGAGAATTACTACCTGTGAGCTGGGGCCTCAAGCTCCCTGAGCAGCAGGTTTGGACTACATCTGGAGACCCCCACAGCGATAGCTGCCCTCAGTGCCCCCTCCCCAGCCAGAACCAGAAACCCAAGAGCAGCTCCTGCTGGAACTGACGCTTGGACCTCATCCCTGTCAATCCTAGTATCTCTCAAGCCCACGCCCCAGGGATCCCTGCTGCTTCTGGCCTGTGCCAAGCGCCAGGTCTTCTCTTCCACATACTCTTCCGACCTCCTGCTTTGCTGAATGGGCTGCCTAGATTTTCTGAGGAGGTTAGGTAGTGGGGATTAATGGCATTTGCCTACTGCCCTATTACCAGGGAGCCCTCCTTGCAGGCACCTGAAGCCCATCTGTCCCTTAGCAGTATACTATGGATAGGAATGGTAGAAGGGATGGCTTAAATAGATCTCTTTTCTAGTTTGTTTGGTTTTAGTCTAGTAATTGAGGTCATTCTGGGAAAAGTTTCAGAGGTAGCAGGAAGCTCTGGGTTTTACATTTCATGGTCATTATCCTCCCACTTCAATGGAGGAAAGAAAGGATTAGTCAGGTGGGCAGTGGAATGAGGAACAAAAGTTCCTGCTCTAGGAAAATCAGAATATAAAATATTACTAGAATGCATGCTTTGTACGTCAGTCATTGCTGGGTGGTTTTGGCTTCATTAGCATAACTCAGCTTCTTCTCCCCGCTGCCACCTGTCAGAAAGCTACCCAGCACCCTCCCCTTTGAGCACCCTACACCCCCCCAACATCCAGCCCCCCCCCCCCAGTTCCCCCACAGAGAATGGGTTTCCATTCCGTGGAAGGAGAAATGAACTCACCCAGAGTCTTGGCTTTCAGTCCTAGCTCTGACACTTACTCGCTGTGGGATTTTAAACCAGGCTTGTCCTCAACTGGGGCATGTTCACTGTCCACAATAGCTGAGAACACCGTGGTCAGGTGCTAGACTTTTCGGGACGTCTGGGACTTGAAAGAGAAGACAGAAGAGAGAAGAGAATTTAATGGGGTTCCTTTCAGGCCAAAATTCTAAGAAAACCCAACAAAAATTTGGCAATAGTTTTATTTTAAAATGTTACATTACCTATCCTATTAATGGTCTGCAGTTTCTTCGTAATCATTTTTTGAAAGTCTTTAAAATTTCGCAATTCTCCTTTTATTGTTATTTCAACAGGAGAAACACCCAGCGGAGGCTTGGCCTAGGGCTCCTTCCAGATGCCCCAGGCAGGGGGTGGGAGGCGGGTGGGGACCGGGTGGGGTAGATAATTTTCTTCCAAGCCTTGCGTCACTGTTTACAACTTCCTTTCTCACTGCCTCATCGCTTAAGTGCCCATAAAAGAGGCATCTCCTTATAGTGACTACATATCAAATAATGATGTCGTCATCTCCAGCTGGGAGATCTAGGGGTGTTTCTTTGTTTTAGCTCCCTCTCTTCAACCTCATTTTCCTTCCTGGTTTTGCAGGAAGTGCTGGTCAAGTGCTGCCACCTACTGGCCCAAATGTATATCACTAAGGAGGTGCGGCATCAAAAATGGTAAAACCTGTTTCTAAGAAAGGTGCTTATGCTTTAAGTCACTGGTTTGCTGCTTTTCACATTATTCTGTTTGCAACCTATAAAGCAAAGAAGGGATCCACACCTGTTATTTCAGATAAAAATTACTGGAGACAGTTGTTTAAATCAAGGTTTTGAGGAAGCAGACCTTTTCTGTCTCACCTATTGCTTCTCTTAGCAGTATATTTCAATAAATCTGCCTGTTCCGTTCTCTAAATAAATAATGAATACATACATACATACATACATAAATAATCGGCCAATTAATCAAGGTTTTGAAACTTTTTATGTTGAGATAATTTTAGACTTAACAAAAAGTTTATAAATAGCACAGGGGATCCCCTTTCTGCCCCAATATTAATATCTTACATAACCATAGCGCAATTATTGAAACCAGGGACTACATCAATATAATGCTTTTAGCGACTCTACAGACAACTTAAGTTTTAACTATTCCTGCTAATGTCCCTCTTGCCCCTGATCCAATCTAGGAGCTCATGTCGTCGTGTCTCCTTGGTCCCTTCCATTAGTGACAGTTCCTCAGTCATTCTTAATCTTCTTCAAAGTCTTTCTTCCAAGTGTTTAGAGCAACATTTTGGGAGAGTTTGGGCCATTCTTTTTGCATAATGTCTCTAGGTCTGATCCTTTTTCATGATTAGAGTGAAGAAATATATTTTTGACAGTGCAGCATATCAGGGATACTTGATGTTGATTTGCTTTATTTATAAAGGCTAAAGCTAGTTTTGATCTCTTGGCTAAGGATGTTTCTGCCAAGATTCTTTGCTATAAAGTCACTATTTTCTCCTTTGTTATTAAAAAGTATCTCATGGGAAGATACTTTGAGATTTTGCACATATCCTATTTTAGCATCTTCCAATGGGGTTGTTTGCAGCAATTATTACTGTGGTGTTTGCCTGGAGGTGATTATCTAGTTCCACATCGAACACATTTTTCAGAATTCTACTGGAAAAAAGGGCTGCCCCTATTTATTTATTCATTCAGTTTTTACATTTCTATTTATATCAGTATGATCTCATGGCTATTTATTTTATACTATAATTTATAATTTGATATTATTTTATCATTTAAATTGTTTAAGCGTAGGCCCTTACAACTTTTTTTTTTAAAAGATTTATTTTTTATTTATACATACAAGCAGGGGTACAGGCCAGAGGTGTGGGGCGGCGAGAGGGTTCACTAGACACGGAGCGGGGAGTAGAACAGGCAGATCAGAAATACACTGCTGAGGGGAGCAGCGGGCAAGGCAGGAGAGGTCTGCTGTGCCATGTGGGATTCTCCCTGGCCGGGCGTCGAACTCGCATTGCCGCTGCCGACAGCTCCACAGCGCAGCGCTTAACGCTACGCCACCGGGGAGGCCCCCCTTACAAGTTTTTAAAGTCTGCTCCTGTGCCTTTCTTTATGCTCCATTATTATTATTTTTTAAAGATTTATTTATGCATACAAGAACTGGGTTGCAGGCCAGAGGTGTGGAGGGTGAGAGGATTCACCAGAGACAGAATGGGGAGCAGAACAGGTGGATCTACTGAAATACACTACTGAGGGGAGCAGTGGGCGAGACAGGAGAGGTCTGCTGCACCATGTGGGTCAGCTCTCTGGTTGGGGATTGAACTCATGCTGCAGTGGCTGTAGATAGCTTGACAGTGCTGTGTCTTTAATCCCTCTGCCACCAGGGAGGCCCTCCATTATTATTTTTTATAACACAGCATTGAAGTATAATTCATAAACCATAAAATTCACCCTTTCACAGTGTCCAATTCAGTAGTCTCCTGTAGTCTCCTGTACCAAGATTGTGCAACTATCACTACTATCTAACTCTAGAACATTTTTGTCACCATATAAAAGAAACCCTTTACCCATAAGCAGTCACTCCCCATATCCCCTTTCCCTCAGCCCCTGACAATCACTAATCTGCTTTCTTTTTCTATAAATTCACCTAGATGCACATTTTAACATTGCTTATTCATGCATATCTAGTATTTTGCCTGTTTTTGTTTTTCTTTATAATCTGCATGTTTATACATGACCACGTCATTTCCTTAAAACCTTTCTATGGCTCCCACTACAAACAGCATAGATGCTTTTAACCGGTTCTGGAATGTTTCAAAACATAGACACTTTTTTAAAAACTCAAATTTTATTGATTTAGCACTTGTTTATAAGACTGTGTCATTTCAGTAGTAGCATTTCACACTTCACATGTACTCTCGTGCCAATACACTATCACATTTATCTGCTCTGCTGATTCCCCTTTCTGGTAACCACCATGTTTTTCACAGAGTCTAAGAGTTGTTTTGTTAGACATACTACATTTTGTTTATCCGTGTATCCATGGATAAACACCTGGCTCGTTTCCACATTTGGCTGATATGACTAATGCTGATACGAACCTTTGTGAACAGGTTTTTCTGTAAACATGTTTTCCATTCTTTTGGTTTTATACGTAAAGTGTGGAATTGCTGGATCAAATAGTAATTCTGTGACTAACTTTTTAAGGGATTTCCAAAATTGTTTTCCAAACAGGTTTCACCTTTTAATAGTCCCACCAGCAATGTATGAGGACTCTAATTTCTCTACATTCTTGCCCAAATTTGTCTTTTTTTTTTTTTCCTTAAGATTTGTTTATTTGGGCCTCCTGGTGGCGTAAGGGTTTAAGTGCAGCACTATGAAGCTATCCAGAGCCTCTGCAGCATGAGTTTGATACCTGGCCAGGGAACTTCCCACATGGTGCAGCAGACCTCTCCTGTCTCACATGCTGCTCCCCTCAGCAGTGTATTTCAGTCAATCTGCCTGTTCTACTCCCCATTCTGTCTCTGGAGAATCCTCTCACCACCCCACACGTCTGGCCTACATCCCAGCTTGTATGCCTAAATAAATAAATCATTAAAAAAAAGATTTGTTTATTTATTTATTTTTGTGTATAAGAACTGGGGTGTAGGCCAGAGGTGTGGGGGGGTGAGAGGATTCACCAGAGACAGAGTGGGGAGCAGAACAGGCAGAACTATGGAAACACACTTCTAAGGGGAACAGTGGGCAAGAGAGGAGAGATCTGCTGTGCCATATGTGGGTCAGCTCCCTGGCCAGGGACTCTGTGGTGGGCCATTGTGGTGATAGTGCTGAGACTTAACCCCTAGGCCACCAAGGAGGCCCACACACTTGTCTTTCTTATTATAGCTGTCTTAGAGATTATGAATTAATATTTTCTGTGCTTTTAATTTGCATTTCTCTAATGACTAATGATCTTTTCTTATGTTTTTTTTATCATTTGTGTGTCTTATTTTTATTTAGATTCTATATAATTTTGTTCAACAAGCATTATAGTCTTTAGTGTATGTTCTGCAATTCTTTTGTTACATATATTCCCAGGAATTTTATTATTTTTGATGTCGATGGGAAAAGAATAAAAAAATTCACTTTCAGATAGTTCATTGGTAGTATGTAGAAATACAATTGATTTTCATAATGATCTTACATCCTGCAATCTTGTTGAATTTATTAGTTTCTTGTAGATCCCTTAGGATTTTCTCTATATATGATTATGTTATATGTGTATACAGATAGTTTTACTTCTTTCTTTCCAGTCTAGATACTGTCTTACTTGCCTAATTTCTCTTGCTGGAACCTCCAGTACAATTCTGAGTAGAGTGGTCATCCTTGTCTTGGCCCTCATCTTAGGAGGAAAGTATTCAGGCTTCTACCATTAAGTGGGATGCTAACTGAGGGCATTTCATGGAGGGCATTTATCAAGTGGAAGAAGTTGCCTTCTATTTTCAGTGTGTTGAGAGTTTTATCAGAAAGGGTTTTGAATTTTGTCAAATGTCTTTTCTGTACCCACTAAGGTGATCATGTGGATTTTGTTCCTTAGTGTATTATGTGGTATGTTACATTAATTAATATTAAGATGTTAAACCAACCTTGTATTCTTAGGAGAAATTTTCCTGCAGTCATGGTGTATTGCTTTTTTGTATGTTGCTGAATTTGGTTTGCTAGTACTGGTTTGCTGTGGGGAGCAAAATTATCCCTGGTTGAGATTTATTGAGCTGAAGGAAAGAGTGATCTTTCTATTCTCTCTACAGTGATCATGTATATAAGGAGCAATCTAAGAGTATGTAGCCCATGTCTTGGCATGATAGAAGGACAATGAGGACAGATATGAAGAAAATGGCTGTACTTCCTTCTGGTGAGTGCAGATACACATGGCAACCCTCAATACTGTGGAAATGTGAACAGACAGGCAGTCCTGGCGTCAGGCATAGGCTGAGGAAGCAATCGAATGTTTGTGTAAAAGGTGACTGGGATATGAAGAGGCACTGCAATTAAGAGGGAAACTTCTCTGTGGTTGGATGCCCCCCAGTGACCACAGTGGACAGGGATCCAATTATTTTGGGTTCCTCAAATACTCTGGGCACATGGCAGGAGATACAGCCTGCCAGTTGACTGGACTCAGATTTGGGCTATCACTGAGGCAGACCAAGCACCCACTTAAGGAACCATCAATGCAGGGGCACTCAAAGCATGAGAACAAATTTTGGGAAGAACATGAGTTATTAGGAAAAGCATTAGAGCAGTTTTCATGGAAAACAGAACTTTCTGGACTTCTTTCCATGCAATTTAGATTTAGTACTGATTTTTAAACAAACATCTTTTTATTCACCCTTTTTTTTTAAAGTGCTGTCTTGATTTTGAATCAAACCAGGTACCTTGTGGGGAGGAGGTGGGAGAGAGGGGATAAGGGAATACATCATAACTTTCTCAATGCTCAGCCCTGTCTGACTGTTTATCAGAATGCACTCAAGTGGGAAAGTCATCCAAGTCTTCCTTCTGATTTTATGAAAGAAGAAGCTGAAGCTTAAAGAAGTTAAGACCTTTCCATTCAAAATGTGGCCTGTGGACCAGCATTGTGGAGTCACCAGGGGATGTCAGAAACACCAGAGCTCAGACCTCACCTCAGAATAATTCATCAGGTATTAATTTTTAGTAAGAACTCCAGGTGACGTGTGTGGGTTAAAAGACTTGAGGATTTTAGAGACAGCAAAGCTATGAGTGGGCTCCATATCTCTTGATCATATCTTTGTAACAGTGTGGTCCCCACGGGAAGGGGAGGTTCCAGTTCCCTGCTCCACCCAAGGGAGGATGGAGCTGAGCAAAGAGGAGAAGAGGCTGGAGAAGAGACTAAGGGAGGAAGGAAGAAGGATGGAGAGCAGGGAAGAGACTTTAAAGAGGCGCATGTGTGAAGAAGCTGCACTTCCTTATTGGTCCTGGACTGGTTGAAACAGATGTGGGTGAGACACCTGTAGCCAGGTTAACAATGACAGTTAACCTTGATTTTACTCCTTTTGTCCCAGATGTGCTAGGCTCCTTCTGCTCCTTTTCTATGGGTCCCCACCAGAAGGTACCTTAGACTTGTGGCAGGCTTTTCAGCCTCAGTGGCCCTGCTTTGGGCCAACCCTGTTTGGCTGGGCATCCACAAGGGGATGGGTAACTTCGGGTGCTTGATTTAGAAACTATATTCTTTTCCCTTTTTTTATTACACACTAATTATATCAAAGTTCTTTTCCATTAATGGTCTTATGTACTAGAGTATGTTTTGTCTTGATGCAGCATATGGCAGAACCTATTTAGAGTGGACAGGTTTGGGGGTTATAGGGTGCCCCCACCCTGGCCTGTATTATTGTGTGTGTGTGTGTGTGTGTGTGTGTGTGTGTGTGTATCAGAGAGACAGAAAGAGAGAGCGAGAGAAGAATAGAGGAGAGGAGAGGAGAGGAGAGGAAAGAAAAGAAGAGAAGAGAGGCGAGAAACGGGAGGGGGGACCATGGCCAGTTGGGGAGATCCACTGGTGAGGCATCCTCAGTGGATCATGGATGAGCTTCTTGATTGAGTCTGTGACATAGTCTAGGACCTGTGTCTCTTTCATGACTTCTGAGAGTCCTGTCTGCTGCTCTTCCAGTCACTTCCTGCCCCCCAGTTGGACAACTCATGATTCCGCACTGTGGAGGGGGTGAGAGAAAAATGGACCTCTTTAACAGTGTCCTGAACTGCTGGGGTAGCCAGGAGCTCTGTCACATGTTCTCACTTTCCCCTGTACAAGAAACCATAGCCAAGAAGGACTCTCTAGAGGCTAAAACTCAAGTGGAGGCAAGTGAATGACCTGGTTGTGGAGCCCAAGTGGTGACACATCAGAGAGTCGGAAGTGAGTATAAAGTCTCAACACCCAAAAAGATAGCGATATACATTCGCTCCCATCCCCAGCTTTATGCTCATGAACACATCTGGTGAGTCAGTTGTGTTCTCATTGAATGTAGTCACTGGAAGTGAGGACCCTGCCCAGGAGGATAGAAATAGGAAGAATCTGCTTAGGGAGGAATTGAAGCCAATTAAATTTTATAGATATTTATTTGCCATCTGCAGTCAGTACATACACTGTTTTCAGCACTTTAATGAAACAGAAGAGAAATGCTGACCTCATCTAGACTTCTCTACTCCTGGGCTTCATTTTTTTAAAAAATTTATTTATTTATGCATACAAGTTGGGGTGTAGGCCAGAGCTGTGGGGGAGGTGAGAGGATTCACCAGAGACAGAGTGGGGAGCAGAATAGGCAGATGGACTGAAATACACTGCTGAGGGGAGCAGCGGGTGAGACAGGAGAGGCCTGCTGTGCCATGTGGGAAGTTCCCTGGCTGGGCGTCGAGCTCGTGCTGCAGTGGTTCTGGATAGCTTCATAGTGCTGTGTCTTAACCCATTGCGCCACCAGGCAGGCCCCTCCTGGGCTACATTTATAATGTCTTCCCAAGTGTTCTTGGTCCCCTCATGTTCTCTCTAGGGAGCTTTCCAAATCTATACTCATTGGCCCCACTTTCTAAAGACCTGAGGAGTCGAAGCTTCAAGGGGCAGTGTTTGGAATGTCTGCAGGAGTCTCTTTCTCTGTAAGACTCAAAGGCAATTCACCCTTCAAAAATTTTTCCTCTGACAGACTGTGGCTTTATTCTTCTTTCTGGTATCCTGAAACAAACATTAATTTGGTTTCTGCTACAGGGCCAACCCCACTGGCCCTTTCACATTTTATTCTATATTTTTCCTACCTTTGGGGAATCTAATGTAACCACTGGCATAATGTCAAGAAAGCAGTCCGTAGCTTATTTTAAAAAATGAAAAATCTGCTTAGAAATTTTTTAATGGAAAAAAGTCTGCATTTTAAGAGATTTACGTGTAATATCAAAAATAGCTAAATTTTTTCAAGGATTTATCATGCCAAATTCTGTGTTAAACTTTACTTACTTCTAATTCCTAATCCTCACAGGATTAGACATTTATCCCCATTTTACAGATGAGGGAATTGAGATTTAGGGTAGTCAAATAATTAGTACAGGGGCCTCCCTACAGGGCTAGGCGTCAAGTCTCAGCGCTACCTCCCTACCACCGTGAAGCCCCAGCAGACCTCTCCGGTTTCATCCGCTGCTCCCCTCAGCAGTGTATTTCTGTAGATCCTCCTGTTCTGCTCCCCACTCTGTCTGTGTGGAGCCTCTGGCCTACACCCCAGTTCTTCTACGCAATAATAAATAAATAAAATCTTTTTTAAAAAAAGAAGGAGCTGCTGTGCTCAGATTTAAAAAATAATAATAATAATTGGTCCAAGTTCATACAGATAGTAATCAGTAATACAACTTCCCTTTTCCCTGAGTCAGGCTTTTAGATCAATCATTATACCTTATTAAGTAAAGAAGATCTTCATTTTCTGACCTCCCCTAGTGTCTGAGACACAGACAGACAGATAGACACACACACACACACACACACACACACTTGCACATGCACATGCACACACATGTATATGTTATTTTACTGGAGAGGACTTTTAAAGGCTATCTTTGCTAATAATTATTTTTATTTTTTCTGAGTCTATCAGATTACTATACATGGCTAGCATCTATACATAGAATGTCCAACTTCTATTTAAACACATCCTCCTGCTCCAGTATGGAATACTTTCTTATTTTTCTCCTGTCAGGCAATCTTTTTTAAAACCATGGTATTGACTTCAGTTCTCAAACATGTTGTCCTCTCAGCTCCCCTCTTCCTTCAAAGAAAATCCATGAGCTACTGGTTTAGGATTGCAAAGAGAATAAAAACAAAAGAAGGCATGAATTGTCTAAATTTAAAGTGCTGGAAAATCCAACATTTTATTTACTACATTTTGGTGACTACATAAATGCTGAAACATTTTAACACTGAAAAGCATGATGGCATCATCACTTGCTTTTTTTTCTTTTTTTCTTTTTTGCTTAGCAAACACAGCAGATGATATTGCACGGCATAAAGTGAGAACAGTAGCGAAGCTTAAAAAAAATGAAAGAAACCTTAATGCAGTACAGGAGATACTCATAAACAAATCAGAATAATGCCTAATGCATTACACCTTTTGTTGCTACACACAAAAATACAGGAGAAGCATTGGACAGAGAGAAAGAGAAAGAGAGAGAGAGACAAAATATTAGCAACCAACCATAACTGGGTACAATAATCATTTAGTCTGAAATGTAGATGCAACATAGAAACTACCACTGCTTTCTAATTGACGAAGAAAATGACAGCAACATTTGTCTTTTATCAAAAAATCTTCTAAGCCCCTCATGGTTCGGTTTTTTAAATTAATTATTTAATTATGTAGTTAACTTTTTCCTCCCCCATTGCTAAGGAAGAACTCCCTCTGCTCTTGGAAGATTTTCTACTCTACTGATCTTTTTTTTTTAATTTTAATTTTTTTTACCTGATGATTGTCTTAGGCACCCTCCTACATAATAAACCATCAAGCTAACTTGAACAGGGAAACTGAGTCACACTCAAACAATACCTAAGGTCAAAGGTATACTGGAAATATAGGAGGGGGAGAGACAGGTCTAAGTGAGAGACAGATGGACTGACTTCAGAGGGACAAGAGACACAGGAAGATATGAAGACAACTACCGAAGCGAGTGGAAGACAATGTTTTGAAGTTTATTTTGTTAAAAAACACTTGTCACTTGGTTCAGACGGCAAATCTAAAATGAGTCCACAATGATTATGTAATAAATGCAGAACATACCACAAAAAAATCAAGACTAACACAGAAACAGAAACTATGATCTTGTGAATACAACTCTGTTCAGCGTATCATTGCTGATGGTAAAAGTCCACTCCCTCAACCATTTTCCTGGACTTTCTATAACTCACTGCACAGCATTTGTATTAAAAAAAAAAATTAGTAAATGCCTACCCACAACGCACTGAATGATCCTGCAACTCAGAGCAGATTTATTGCCCTATTAAAATACATAACGAGTATAAAAATGTTTCTAAGAAAATGTAACATTTGACCCAAAGTCTAAGCCCTCCCTTTCCTTTCCCACCCCAAATACCCCTGGAAAAGAAAATAAGGTAAAATTCTGGTATTGAGAGGAAAAGTATTTACAAATATGGGTTTATGCCATGTAGTTGACACGACTTATTTCAGCAAAATAAGATAAAATAGTGGGCACCGGCTCTCCTGAGGATTCCACTAGTCGGGTTAGAATTTGTGTGTGTGCTAGTGAGGGCCGGGCCAAGTGTCTGAACAGCCTCCATGAAGGGGGTCTGGGGCAGGGGCAATTTCTAGTGTGGACAAGAAAATTCAGGAAGATGAAGAGTGAGGAGGGACAAACCCAAGTGGGTCTGGAGTCCGTCAACACTGGAACTCTGACATTAAGGGTAATTCCTTCAATTTTGTTGGGAGAACTGTGGAGAGACTAAGGGGTAGTTTTGGGGAGGAGATTCCAAGAAATAGACATGGGGAAGAATATGTAACTCTGAGACATTTTCCTTAAGTTGGATTGATAATTATCAAACTTAAACAAAATAAGTCATACTCTGTCTTTCTTAGAATTATATTTATGCTATTAACTTTCTTAATTGGGGCTGAACTATCAAGTGTGCTTCTTTCAGGGGTTGACCTGACAGGTAGGGGCTTGGTCAATTGCCCCTCAGGCCTGACTGACAGGAAAGGCCAGAAGCCCGAAATATCTTCGCTCAGCTTCGCAGAAGGAGCTATGCCTCCACGCCCCGCCCCTGCCTGGAAGCAGTTCAGAAACTTGGTGAAATTAAGATTTCCAAATTCAAGTTAGTTTGTCTCTTTCGAGTTTTTACACTCTTTACTTCTCATACCCGTGCGAATGCTTTGGGAAAAAAAAAGTAGCAATGTATCTCACAAATGCCGGTGCTTTGAAACATTAAATGAGCCTCAGTTCTTTAGAATTTCAGGTCTAACCTGCAAAGAAATCTTTTCTAAAGAAAAAAAAAAGAATTAATAAATTAAAGGAAGAACATGAATAATGCCTTCTTTCTAAGTGACAGAAAGGACTACCTTGAAACACTCATTTTGGCAGGTACAAGTTTTTTGAGGGGGGAACCTGGCAGTGTTCACAACACACATCGAAGTGCCTGCTAAGAAAAAGCTAAAGATACACCCTGCAGTTAAGAGAAGCTCTTGTCTCCAGCTTATCTTAGCATCAAGAACAGAAAGATTGTAACATAAAGCTTTGGCCATTTCAATTCTACTATATACATTTTAAAAACTACACAGTCATAAATTAAAGCAGTGATTAAATAAGCTCATATAAAATGTAGTTAAATTAAAAAAATCACAGCACATTATAGAGAAAAATAGGAACCAGTTTCACAAAAAAGAGATTATATATATATATTTATATATTTTTACCCTGTGGAAACAAATTTACTACAAAACACAAAAACTTCAAAAGTAACCATCGAAATGAAAATCATTTCTTATTCCATTCTTGCATTTTTACACAACCCTTAACCCACCTGGGGGAACATTTCCAGAAATTAAGTCTTCCTTGAGCAACAGCGCAGTTCTGTCAGGAAAATAAACCCCAAACCAAAGTGGGGGGTGGGGTGGAGGGGGACATCCCAAACATACAAACTACAAAATAAATAAGAATTATAAAGTTTCTTTTAAAAGTAACCTTAACAATTATCAAACTAGTAAGTTCTGCCTTATCACATAGACTCTCTATACAACATAACCCTAAAACTTTATTACTATGAGGTATTTGGAGGAATTGGTAAAAGTGATGCACGGCCTGCCTGGTGAAGGGACTCGGTGAACTGGGGGAAACTCTAGAGGGAACGAGGAGGAGGAGCTTTGGTTTATCAGCAAGAAATTGGGAAAAAAAAGTCATCCTTTGGTATCAAAGAAAGTTTCATTGCATGGTTGCACGGAAAAAGCACCACGGTGAATAATTATTCCTTTTTATTTTTTCATTAGTGGCCTTTCTAAGAGGCTGAGGTATTCAAAGAGTATAAGGTGAGAGAGGTCAACAGCGGTTTAACACTTTGGTTCAAGCAAGGCACTCATCCTAGGAGTTTACAAAATTTGCAACATGTTTGCCTAGAGATTTACAAGTAGAACTAGCAGTAATAAGAGTAGTATTTCCTAATGTTGTTGTTGTTGTTGTTAGTATCATTATTATTAAGAATGAAGACAAGTTTACACACTGAGTGAAGAGTGAGGAGGGAAGAGGAGGTGGGAGAAGGGGAGGGGTGAGTTCCCTCTGCAGACCAAGGCCGTGCATGAAAATATCTTTGGTATTCTTTGGTATCATCAATGTGATTAAAATCACCAATGGAGATCGAGTGAGGTAGCGTCTTTGGTTCACACTATAAATAGTAGATCTTTACACTTCTTTTTTTTTTTACACGTGGAAGTAGCTATTTCTTACCTTCTGCTGCTTTGTCCGTACTATTTAGGAAATAGTTACCAAATGTACTGTAAAGCTAACCACACCACAATAATAACCCAGAAGGCCAATCGCATCTCAAAACGGCCTCTGGTGTTTGAATGCACCCTAAACAACTAGATAGGAAAGGGAGAAGTGCTTTCTCTTTGTTTGCTAAATGCATAGTTTTCATCCTTTATGTACAAAGAAGGGAGGATCTTTCTTAGGGAAAATGCCTTTATAGCTCCTGTGAAAATGTCCTAGGACTCTTTGGTATAGCAAAGTTTGCATTTAACCTGCAAAGAAGGGTCATTCACCTGGGGTAGCAATGGGAGTGGAATGAGTCCAAAAGTAGCATCGTGCTTTATTATTTTTTCCTGGAAAGTTATTTAATTGATTTCCTTGGGCAGAGTGAGTGACATGCTCAGTTAGAACTTCTGGATTTCCTCATACATGTTCTTTGGTCTTGGGGTCATTTCCAACCCCTGCAACCAGGGACTAGAATACTCAGTTTCTGACATCCAGAGTTCTTTTACCTGAACATTTACTGAAGACTGGGCTTTTGGAGTGTTGAGATGTTACATCTCCCACTCTCGTTCTTGGCTCCCTTTCAAGGGAAGCTTCGGTCATGAGAGCACCTGAAAGATTTACGGCCAAAAACAGTCTAACATTACAAAAAGTGAGATACCTTTTTAGATGAATTTTGCTAAAGGATTCAGAAATGATGGCATGTGATTTGCTCCGCTGAATGTGGTAGGTTAAGAAGACTGAGCCATAAATCAATGCTAGACTAAACAGGAACAGAAGCATTTTTTCTCTGTGTGCCAATTCAGAAGCAATAAAGATTATCATACATGATATAATAAGGATATTGCTTGTGAGAAGTTGAGTTTGTCCATTATGATTTCTAAAAAGCAAAGGTTGTATGCTTAAACAGTCAAGTAAAAAATTGCTTTTCAGGCTCTGATTTGTGCATTTGTTTATGAGAAAATATATCTCTAGGCCCTGAAATTGCATAATGGGTGCAAATTCAATGCTGGTATGAAAATTATCTTTGGTGTTAGCAAATAGGATCACTGGTTATCTTTCGGAAAATGTGGTGGGAACAGTAAATATGTAGTAATATTCTTTGAGACCATGTCTACACATTACCAAAATAATGGGTTGAAAATAAGAGATGCATTGGATTACCTTGAGGAGTAATACAGTCAAAGCAAAGCAAGAAATATGGTTGTTTAAGTTCAACATTTGTTTTACCTGTGGTATTGACTTTGGTATGATTGTGTATAATACAGCTTGAATTTCCCTACATTTATAATTCTTATGTTTTAAATAAATAAGGCTTTTCTCCCTCCTAAACTACAAGTTCTGTCCTCATGGCCCCTTCCATTCCTGGAGAGAAAAAGTGAATCAGGTTTTTCTTTTTATGTCACTGAGAAGATTACATATTTTTAGCAAATCCAAAGGGTGGCCATTTAAATGGCCTCTTTAAATAGTTGAACTATAATTGTGCCATATTTCGAAGGGAAATTGTAAGCTGGAATTTGGGATGAGATAAAAAATCACTAAAACAAAACGTGTCAAGGCAAATGCCATATTTGATCAAAGGACAAGTATGTGTTCGATTTCCTTTTCTCATTCAGCCTGAAGGAGACACAGATGGCCCAAATTCTTCTCTCTAGGTACCTGACTCTTCTAGACCTAGATAAAATGTTGAGATTTGATGCTAAGGAGTTAGGCTTTGTGTCAAGATGGTTTAGTATTTTAATGAATCTCAATAAACAACTTATTGTTGAGATAAAATTTAATTTTATATTTCTATTTAGGTGTGGTAATTAACCAATAATTTACCTAACAGTACAAAAGGCATCCACTTATATGAGTTACAATTCAACTGAATTCAGAAAGAATTTTTCTGGAAATCAAGTGATTCACTTGGGTATTACTGTTGATAGCACAACTGCATAATTTGGTCTTCATTTCTACAGTCTTAATTGATTTGGAAAAACAGAAATTTAAATTTTTGTATCTGAAAGCTCAGGTCTAGTTTTTTAAATCTATTTGTATCCATTAGTGAGTGGAATCTATGTTATAAAATTTAATGCAGTAGCAAGAAAGAATGTAGTATGCTTTGGAGAATATGCTTTAGTGAAATAAACAGCTTAATACCTATATAACCCAAAGTCTTGTCTTCCACGAGAATTCTGATGTTTTCTATGCAGTTCCATCAATTCCACCATTTCTCAGACGCATCTGCTATTTCTATGGATAGTCATGCCATAAAACTTCTGGGATTGGTAAAAAAAATCAGCTTCATTATACCTTAAGGATACTTACAAATAATGGGTAGTTCATATTAATAATAATGTTGGTCTGCCCACTTTACTTGTGTCTGTACAGATTTTTAAAAAGGTAGTCAGTGTCAAATGCATCAAGCAGATTTAAGTCAAATTAACCTCAGCATGGAGTCCTTTACTTAGTGGTCTTTCACTAAAAAACATTACTCTGAACAAATTTTCCAATTTAGTTACCTGCCCTGGATCAATTTAGTTTTCTAGTTTACAAATGGGGTCCTACTTCAGAAGAATACCCAGATTTTCTTAGCACTGAACAGATTATGGGATCATGTCTATGTGTCTACTTAAGTGACATTTATGGATCCCAAAAGGGAATGTGCCATCTGGACGTACATGTACTGCACTGACCTTTCTGTTATGACACTAATTGCTTCCCTGAAGCTACATTCTTTCTTGCCAGTTCTGAAAACTAATATTTCAAATGCTTCAAGAGTCATAAATAATAGTCATGATTCCATGTGGCATGTGTGTTACAGATCAGTTTATATGTATAACTTTACATAGTATCTTGTGTAAAAATAGCTTTGGTTATTAAAATCATTGCAATAAAATACCTGCACTATAATATTGTGTTCTTTGGTACCTAGGTGATTTTTTTTTTAATGAATGGACTTTTGTTTCATTTCTTAAAAAATATCTGAACATTCCTTAACAAACAAAGAGAATGCACTGGTTTAGGTGTCATTCAAATTTCCTTTGCTGGGTTTGAATCTGCATTTAGGTTGCGGGCCTGGCAGGTTCAAACGCTAGGCTAGACGAGCGAAATCACACTCCTAATCCAATGAACTCAGACAACCCCACACTATGTTGGTTGCACTCTCACAGCACAACCCTTCCTGAAGACCAGCCCTGCCCAAGTCCCTAACCACTGGTGGTGGTGTGTGTGTGGGTGGGTGCATGTGTGTGTGTGCGTGCGTGTGTGTACACACACACGCACGCACACACACACATGCACCCACCCACAGTACTGAGACACTGTACACCTTCACGGCGCAGTGGAACAGATGAGAAAGTCCAAGTTTAAAGGTGTCCACTCAAATCACTATGCTCCAAACCAGTAAACAGCCAACCACAGCGAGAATGATCATGGATTGAAGGTGTGAGATCCAGTGGTGTTTTCCCACTCATAATTTTTCTTGCCAAGTTGTCGCCCCGCTGAAGTGTGTGTCTCTGAACAAAGTCAGAATGCAGGTGAGCTAAGTCTTTGGTTTCTTTGGACTATAAATAACACTTTTTTTTCTTCAAATATTTCTAAGTATAAACCTGCTATCTTGAGGTCCTGGTCCTTAAAAATTTTTATTTAAAGCTTTTCCACCGAGGTTTTAGTTCGTGGTTATTCCTTCATGCTTTGGTACAAGTGCTTGATGAAGAAGATGAGTTGCCTGAATTGGAGCTGCCCTCGTCCTGCCATTTGTCCAGACTCCTCCTCCTTGCGTTCATGAAGAAGTTGCTGACGGTGCTCAGCTCCAACCCCAGCTGCTGGGAGATGGTGATTTGCAATTCTTTGGATGGACGCTTATTTTCCTTGAATATTGCATGTAGAGTTCGACGCTGGACATCTGTGAACACCAACCTGGGCTTTTTGGGGGTGTTGCCTCTATCCTTCCCATGTTCTTGCTCTTTCCTTTTGCACGCTGCAAAGAAGCACAGAGGATGTTAGAACAAACTGCCTGGGAGAATCAGGAGGAGAAAAGCAGAGTCAAGAAAATTTGTGAGCCATTCCTCACTTGCTCTTGGAGTCCTCTTCCCTTACTTCCCCCATCTCCCACTGAGAAGGCCTGCTTTCTCTCTGTTGACTTCTGACTTTGGCACTGTGGTGGGCTGGGAGGGAAGTGTGACAAAAGGAAGGAGAATTAGGAGGAGGTGGAGTTCCGTGACACTTTGGTGTGGCTCCTGGCTTTGACATGCATTTTGTCCATGATAAGTCAATCATCTGCAGAACGTAGTTAGGGCTAAACAAACTCATTGCTTGAATGTTTATATTACCATTTGCAAAAATGGATATAAAATTACCTATTTTGCCTGGTTGTGGTAAGGAGATAGGAAATAATATATGCAAAAGTTTATGTTCATTCAAGTGCTTTACAAATGCAATGTCTTATCAGCTGGAAGTGATTGTAAGCCTCAAAGGCTCTGTAGTTCACTGCTGGTAGAATACTAAAAGCCTAACTGAGAGTCTAACCATGCAATAAAAAAGAATTGCATCTGCTTCCCTTCTGATCTTGTTTTGCAGGAAACTGGCTATTAAGAAAACCCTATGGGGTGCGCTACCCATCACACCATGCCCATCACACCGCCTTCCACTGATTGGTTAGTGGAACTGGGACTTGTAGAGGCTTGAAGCTGCTTCCTCACCATCAGGGTTATACCTGCCATGTCAGTCATGTTCACCTTTGGGGTCTCTCTGTGCCTCCTTCTTTAGTCTTCATCAGTACCTTGCTCTTGGAGTCCTCATCTTCCCTTTCTCCATCTCCCACTGAAAAGGCCCATTCCCTGCTCCTGATTTTTGCTCCTGTATCATGAAGCTGCTTTCTGGTTGTTAGAACTATTCTGGTGCATCACCCCAATAAAGCCCTCAGACTTCCAGGGCTTGCGAGTCAGTGTCGCCAAATCTCAGATGTATTTTTTCTGGCTTAGTGTGGCTCACTTGCTTCCATCTGCTGATAGGCCAGAAAGGGCTGCAGAGCTAATAAAACCTTCTCCGCACCCCATCTCCACCATCAAACAATCCTACAGCCATCCCCAAATAACCATACAAATGGAGTATAAACAGTGCTCTGCCTATGCCAATGCAACTATAAGGGAAAGTTCCTAGGCCCTGACTCCAATCAGACTGCTGCCCCATGTTCCCCCATGTAGATGTCCTGGAGCGGCTATCGCTATCTTCCCTTCTGCCTGGCTACATTTTGACATGAGCCGATGGGCTGCCTTCCTGGTGAAGGACGGTCTCCTACTCTTTCCTAGCTCTTGAAAGCCTCCAGCTGGCTGCCTGCCTCTTGTATCCTGATCTACCTCTTGCCTCATTATATTCCAGATTCTTGATTCCTTGCTAGATGGTTCATCACTGCTTTGATGCAGCCTTTGGTGCCCCGGTAGCCCTGCTCTGCTACCTCCCTGCTCCTGATCCTGGACTCCAGAGTTCCCTCAAGACCTTCTGTGTTCATTAGCCTCAATTAGCTCAGCAATCAGATCAACTAAAAAGCTAGTGGGTAAAAGCTGAAGACACCCCCAGTCTTCAGAGTCCATTCTAGGGGGTCCCAAATATTTTTACCCATGTCCTATTTAGTGAAAAATATTTTCAATATATACTCCCTGACATTATTATTTATCAGATATGTACATGGTTACTTTAACACTGTACTATGGACATTTTAAAGCATACACAAAACAGGAAAATTTTAAGGGTAAAATAAAAATAAATACACAAAGAAGTTTTCTTCTACATAAGCCTCTGCTTTCTCAGGTCCTAGACTGCATTTACTCCACTCAAGGGGTCACTTGGACCATCAATTAATATGAGGGGAGACTCAAACCATTAAAGAAAACTATTAGGCAACTGGTCTTATGGTACCTTTCATAAACTAGCCTGTAGGTGGCTGGCTTCACCCCTTGCCAATCATGAAAGGCAGTGTCCACATAATGGGACACATATGTTGACTGCCCAGTTTCCTCAGATCTTTAGCTCTAAACACTGACCCAGCTGAGATTCCCTAAACTCAATCCCTTTCCCCAGGGACCTATAGCCCTCACTGTGCAAGTAGGTCAAATTCCTGAAAAAGAGCTGACTAGCCTGCAGTCAACTATAGGTAGCTTGAGTCAGCCCATTTAGACACAGCTTTACATAATACTGATGCATGTTGTTAATGGATTCATTTATTCACATTCTAAAATGAACATGTAGGCTTTGCTCTTAAAATTTTATTGTTATTCTTTTTTTATTGAAGTCACATTGGTTTACAACACTGTTATGATTCAGAGGCAGAGGATCACATCTCTTCAGAAGTCTGTCCCCACACCACGCCCACACAGGCTTTGCTCTTGAGGAACTCTGATTAGTGGTCACATAAAGGAATAATTGCAAGTATAAAAAAAAAAGTAGACAGGATATTGGCTGAGCTTGATGATAGTGAAAGTGGCCTCACAGAGGAGGGGGTGCGCACGCTGGGCCCTGAGGGATAAATAAGAGCTTGCTACTGAGAGAAGTGGGTGAAGAATTGGGAAGTGTTAATACACTGATATTAGAGGGACAAAAGTGAAGACAAAGAGGAAAGCTATGGACAGAGTTCTTTAGAGGTAGACAGAGATCAGATTTGAATTATCCAGTAGGTAAGGAGGACTGAGAAATTTTGACAAAGGGTGTGGTGTGATTAAATTTGGGTTTAGAAAAGCTCCTTGGGTTGTGTTGTGGAGCATGCACTGGAAAGCAGCAAGATTAGGGACAAGTTGCTGTGGTTACTCTGAACACATCAGGAAAAGGCACTCATTCCTTCAGCTGCTACTGTGGCTAAGGGCACTCAGCTGAGGCCCATTCTGGGAACAGCCCTTTGCCAAAAGTTATGCCACCCTGGGAAATGAGGTGGAGGTCTGCCCACATTCAGTAGGGGTTGAGGGGCTTATGGAATGAGGGTATTGAGGGTGGAGGTTGAGGAGAGAATGTGTTGGTGCCCTTATTCCAACTCCTTGCATCCAGTTGGGACAACTCTGAAGGTTCCTCCAGTTCCACAGTACCCAACAGATTGGTTGAGGCTATTCTTGCAACTACACCAAAATTCAACTTCTTTATCCTCCTGATCTTATTTCCTCCACTCCCCACAGAGATTATTTTCCATAGCATTTTCTGATAACCTTACAGTATGCAAGTCTCCGAAACTCAAGTTTCTGTTTCTCAGAATACCTGACCCGAGAGAAAAGTCAATTAGAAATCTACGGTAATTAGGACCCCATTTTGGACAAAGGCAGTGGAGATGAAGAGGGAGAAATTCAAGAGCTTCTTGCAAGGTAAAATCAACAGGGTGGAGTTCAAATATCTCTCAGGTTTCTGGGTGAATGGTAGTAATGAAACCATTAGGGGATGCAGATGGAGAAAAGTTTTATGATGGTAGTAATCACTTCCATTGGGACAAACTGCATTTGAAGGGCTTATTGGACATTCTTAGAGATCTCCAATAGGTGGCTGTCCAGCAGATAGCAGGGTGTATGAGGTAGGGAGCTTAGGAGAGAGCGCTGGGCTAGAAATAGAGAGTAGGAAGTCATTCGAACCTATATGGTAAATGACATTACACAGAACACATGCCTATAGAAAAATGAATAACTGGGGATAGGGTGCAGGATTAGCTTTTATTTCTCTTTCAAAAGGCCAAGCTAAGCAAAATAACAGAGATATCCATTTTGTTTCTAACACTCCATGACATAAGTTTCAGAAACATCTTTGAGGACTCATCCTCAGAAGCAAAGAAAATGAAGGAAAAGATAACAGCTGGGATACAACAAACTAAAAAGCTTCTGTACAGCAGAAGAGACAGTAACAAAGCAAAGATACACCCTATAGATTGGGAGAAAATATTTGCACTACATACAGATGATAAGGTGCTGATAGCAAAGATCTACAAAAAGCTTACATGGGCCTCCCTGGTGGCGCAGTGGTTAAGCGCTATGCTCTGGAGCTGACAGCAGCAGAGACACGAGTTCAATGCCCGGCCTGGGAGAGTCCCACATGGCGCAGCAGACCTCTCCTGCCTCGCCCGCTGTTCCTCTCAGCAGTGTATTTCCTTCGTTCTGCCTGTTCTGCTCCCCATTCTGTTTCTGGTGAACCCTCTCGCCGCCTGACACCTCTGGCCTGTACCCCAGCTTGTATACAAAAAATAAATAAATCTTAAAAAAAAAAAAGCTTACAGCACACTCAACAAAGCTTACAAAAAAAAAAAGCTTACAGCACTCAACAAAGTCAACCAAGTCAAAAAATGGACAGAAGAACTAAAAAGACACTTTTCCACAGAAATGCAAATGGCCAACAGGCATATGAAAAAATGTTCAACATCACCTATAAAATGGGAAATGCAAATCAAAACCACAATGAGACACCACCTCACACCAGTGAGAATGACACATATTAGAAAAACTGGCAACAACAAATGGTGGTGAGGATGTGGAGAAAAAGGAACCCACTTACACTGCTGGTTGGAATGCAAACTGGTCCAACCACTACGGAAAGCTGTGTGGAAGACCCTCAAATTACTAAAAATGGAGCCACTGTATGACCCAGCAATTCCACTCCTAGGAATCTACATAAAGGACACATTAATTTGAAAACATTAATATGAAAAGAAATCTTCACTTCTATGTTTTTTTGGAGCACTATTTACAATAACTGAAATATGAAAACAACCTAAATGCCTCAAAACAGATGACTGGATCAAGAAAATGTGGTATATATACATAATGGAATACTCTTTAGCAATCAAAAAAGATAAACTCAGGCCATTAGCAGCAACATGGATGGAGCTGGAAGGGATTATGCTCAGTGAAATAAGTCAGAAGGAAAAAGAAAAATATTGGATGATTTCACGTATGGGGGAATATAGGAAAACTGAACAAAGGGTCAAAAAAATTGCAGGCAAACTGTAGATCTGAGGCATACAGTAGGGGAGGGGGAGAGAGAAGGCTCAAAACGGGAGGGAAAAGCACAAGGGACTATGGTGATGGTTCATGAGTGATATGGTGGTGGGAGATTTAGGGGAGAGAAATCAAATATTGTACAAAAATGAGTAACAATGTAAGAAAATAAAAATGTTTAATAAAAAATATAAAATAAAATGAGATATAAAGAACATAAAAAATAAAAGCAGAGGCCTCCCTGGTGGCGCAAGGGGTTAAGTTTCAGCATTATGAAGCTATTGCCAGCCACTGTAGCATGAGTTCGATCCCCAGCCACGGAGCTTCCCACATAGCACAGCAGAGCTCTCCTGTCGTCTCGCCCACTGTTCCCCTTCATCAATGTATTTCAGTCAATCCACCTGTTCTGCTCCCCAGTCTGTCTCTGGTGACTCTTCACACCCTAGCTCTTGTATGCATAAATAATTTTTTTTAAAAAGCAATAAAAATTTAAAAAATATATGGTTTGCAGGCCAAGTAAATAAATAAACCTTCTATATGTAGCCTTCCAAACTTTGACATGTGCTAGCAAATATAACTGTTTCCCAAATAAATTAAACTTCAGAACCCTTTTTGGTGAGAGCTGTCTATTTATGTCTCATACAATACTGATGCTGGAAAAACAGTTTGGAAAGTTTCTGCCCTGAGGTCTCAAGTACTACAGATGTCACAAAGTCAGAGCCTGGGTATAAGGTTCTCCTGGAGCTGGGGGCCTGACTGACTTGCGTGTCCACAGGGCATGCTGGCAGAGTGCCAGCCTATCAGGGGCAGTCGGTACCTGTGTGGGTACTGGAGGGAGGTATCTGTGACTAAATGCTTGTGGCTGTATCTGGAGAAGACTCTGGGCAGAAGTTGGAGTGCTGTTTAAGAGAGCAGAGACATCACTAGAATGGAGAGAGGACTGAAGCTTACAGAGTGTCACGGGTGACTTCAACAAGGAGACTAGGAGGAGTGACCCACAGAAGTAAAATCATATTGATAGAAGCTGGGATGGTAGAACCACAGTTGTGAGAGCTGCTAAGAGAATGTGAATGAGACCAATGCTTTGGAATATCCACACACAGATTATCCTCCAGCGTAGAGATTACCTACTAAAAGGGAGGAAAGCACCAAATGGAGGTTGTGAGAGGTGACACAAGTGTGCAAGGTAGAGAGAGACTGAGGGAGAGGGATGGGGCCTGACAAGAGGCAGTGCTGTTTGTGGAAAAGCAATACTTGTGTTTTATGAGAAAGCTGTACTCTGTGTGTGGGTGTACAGCTCTCATTAAAAATAGAGAAGTATTTCTGATAGAACTGGATTAAGGAAAGAGGATTCATGTGCTTCCTGAAAGCCAGTATGGAAGAGGGAGAAGAGCTGTCATGAGTCAAGTCTGTGGATGTGGGCACGCAGGTCTATTTGTGGGATGCAGTAGCAAATTGTGGTGGGGGCTGTCTCAGGCAGGCAACTTTGATCTTCTCCATGGCTGCAGTCATTTGGAGTGAGTACTATGTGGGAGGTAAAAGTGGGTGTGGAAGATGGTAAGAAGTAAAACATGACTTTGTGTCCCAGAAGAATAAAACACCAGAAAACTTTTGTTTTTTTTAAGGCATGCAGACAAGGGCAAAGGACAGAGCTTTCATTTCAGGCATGCTGGGGAGACAGAGTCAGAAAGACAGGGGCAGGATGTTTTCAAAGAATGTGAATTCTGAAGGATGTTTAAAGATATTTCAGGAATAATGAGTTTTGAGGTCAGTCTGTTGGTAAATGCTCAGTTAATTTACAATTAAACAAGCTTCTTAATGCAGGACTTTTCAGCACTGATGTATCAGCACCAATACTGTCTAGGTTATGAGTCTCCCAAACTTATTTATTTAAGGAACTCTTTAGTCAGGGAATTTCCCTCCGAATGACATTGCTTAGAATGGTATCTCTAAAATGTGGCTGGCAGATCCATGCTGGCTTGTGAACTCCTACTGAGCTGGAGCAATACCAGTACATAAAACTGAGAATAAGCAGTTAGAACTTTTGATGGTGTAACCGGGCTGAGTCCAAAGTCCAGTCGAGGTCATGCCCTCTGGAGGGGGTTTGCTGATGAGAATGAATAGCCCCAGGGAAAATGCTAAGTTTGCAGTTTGGGGTGGAGAGTCTGATGAGAAATAAAAGGGACTGAAAGAGAAGGGGAAGTAAAAGAATCGTCATGATGTAGGGATAGCGGAATAAGCAGCAGAAAATGTAGCCGCCAAGATTGAGAGTTTGGAAATCAGACGTCAGAAGTTTTTGAGCTGCCGGGATATAGAGTTTCAGATTGAGTGCTTTTGGAATCTTTAGTAACTTTGGGACCAGCGACTTTGGAGGCTTTGCAAGTAGCCGAGCGAAGGAAACTGCTCCCAGTTTTGTTTTTGCTGCAGCCAAAGGAAGAAGTCAAAGGAAGAAGCCAAAGGAAGAAGAAGCCAGAGGCCTGAAGCGGGCGCCTTCCAAAATGCGCGAGTGCAGTCTGATGGGCCATCTGGCTGCTGTAGTTGCTATTTGCAGTTTTGCTGGCCTGATGCTGTTCTGGGACACCACAGCATTTTTGGGAGCATTTCCAGTTGCATCCTGTGTCGTCCTTGTGAGTTGGAACCTGGCCTACACTCTGGCTGTTGCGCGTCTGCAGAAGAAGGAAGATGCCATTTTGGAAACGTGGCCTATTGTTTGGAAGAGGAGCTCCACCTCAGCAGTGGGGGGGATGACGCCACCTTTATTATTTTTCTGGGACTTAAAAAGAGTGGACATTGCTTTAAGTAAGGTAAATGGCCATATGTTGACTTCAGTAATTCTTTGCTTTTTCCCTGTTTGTCAAATAAATCCCATTGTTTCCTAAGCCTGAGTAGTCTTGCAATTGTGCGCGCTGGTGCAGAACCAAGATAGTGACCGGTAAGTCATTGGGGTACTGCCTTTGCCTAAGTTTAAAAAGCCTCATTTTTCCTGTATCAATGGCAGTTTGACAGTGCTGCAACAGTCAAGTGTGTGGTTACAATTCTTATAATGCATTTTTATTATTATTATCAAAACTACTGGTCCAGTACAGATGGAAATCTGAAACAAACAACTAGCCCTTCACGACACAGAGTTTAAGAAACTCTTGTCTTAGAACATACTTTATAAAATATGGTATACAGTTAACACTCTAGAATCAGCAGTCAACCAAGCATTTGAGTTATCCATTTTCCTGATTTAACGACAGAGAGGATTTCACATCTGAAGTGCTGATGGAGCTATGCAAAAGTCTGCCAAGAATTTGTCTGGAAATAGATGGGCACAGGCATAATGGCCTGGGAGACATTTATAAAGGTAGATGGATTTATAATGCAACCTCTGAGATGAGCCTGGGCTCACATAACACAAGCTCATGTCCTAGCTCTTGAGGTCACTGGTAACTTTTTGGGAAGTATGTCACCTTCTTTGAGACTTAGTTTACCCAGTTGCAAGAGAGAGAACAATGGCCTTCTTTCCTTACGGCATTGTAATAAGCATCAAGCAAGATAATATAAGTTGAAGCACTGTTAGAACTGTAAATCCTTAAGGATTGTTCTAAATGTTTGCAAATTGATTTTCTGCTCCTTCCCTCACTGAATTTGCATAGCAGGCTTGAAACTTTGCTCAGAATCTAGTTTGTGTCAAGGAATGCACTGCCGCAGGGCCTCTTGTGGTTTTCAAAGCCTATCCCTCAGTTAAAACTTTTCCAAGGGAGCCTTTCTCTGTCTTTTGGAATATCCTGCCACTAGGTGAATTTTCTCATTCTATCTTTCCCACCCTTTCTTTATGGCTTCTCAAAAACAGTCGATGGATAATGGTTGTGTGGGCATCTCAGAGTCCTGTAAATAATCCAGACCCACATTTATCTGAATGAAGGTGATAAAACATAAACTCACATGCCTCACAGTTGTTAAGCTTTAAGGATTAAATCAATAACAATAACAACAATAACTACTACCACACACTCTGTGAACAGTTTAAGCATTTGCACTCCTAGAACTGAGTCATTAAACAATTGATACTTTAATGCTTATTAAATTTCTACTTATTCATTAAAATAATAGGAAAATGTGTTTAACATGCTTCCTTCTTGGCATATTTATCCCAGAGTTGGCTGCTCCACCAGGACCGACTCGTGGACCGGAACAAGCTGTCTTTTTGGGGGCAGCCTGTGTTTCAACCTGCACTTATTAAAAGTCAGCTGAGGGTCCAGGTGAATGTGTGGTCTCTATATTCCTGGGCTTTGAGGGAAGAAGGTTGTGTAAAAAGCAATGCTCTGGTTGTGAGAAGTTTGGGGCTTGCTTCTGGCACCATCATTAATTAGTTGAATGATGGTTTTAAATCCCTTAACCACGGTGGGTTCAGGTTCCTTCACTGCGTGGTGAAGGGACTGGACTAACCTTACAGCCCCTTCAAGGTACAGTGCTGGGACTTGCTGTGTGTGAACAGCATTCACCATCACTCCAGGGGGAAGCAATGGGTGGGGCACATCCTGTCTTGGACTATTGCTTTCTGTGAAATAAAAGGCACCCAGAGAAGTGTGAGGGTTGAATTGCTCACTCCAAGGACAGCCGGACAACCCCTCCAGCCACCAACTCCCTCTCACACTTGGCAGGCAGAGAAGGCCTTAGTGGCAGAGCACCTTTAGGGGAAGTAGGAAAGGGAACAAGATGTGACCTTAGTGAGGGATATTATCGATTCTTGTAAGATTAGAAGACTAGACCTCATAAACTGAATTATTCTTAGGCATAATTTACAAAAGACCTTTAGATTCTAACTAATCTTACACTAAAGAAGAATAAGGAGAAGGTTTTTTGAGGGCATGGTGGATGCACATATAAACAAGTGAAAATTGGGCCTCCCTGGTGGCGCAAGGGGTTAAGTCTCAGCACTATGAAGCTATCGGCAGCCACTGCAACACGAGTTCGATCCCTGGTCAGGGAGCTTCCTACATGGCACAATAGACCTTTCCTGTCTTGCCCGCTGCTCCCCTCAGCAGTGTATTTCAGTTGATCTGCCTGTTCTGCTCCTCACTCTGTCTTTGGTGAATCTTCTCACCACCACCCCGCCCACACCCCTGTTCTTGTATGCATAAACAAATAAAATTAAAAAAAAATAAACAAGTGAAAATCAGGGATGAGCACACTTTAGGGACTGTGGTATCAGATGGAGCCAAAAGAATGGTAAACTCTGTGCCTATCACTTTAGAGGCATTATTTTAATTCTGGCAACAGCTCTGTGGTATCACTTTGAATAGACTGAAGGAATTGCACTTGGGAGAGGATAGTTTTAATCTGATAATCCGATAGACGACCCTAGAGAGGCAGGGTGAGAGGACTAAGGGCCCCTTGGGAGAAACTAGGCCAGGGGAATTTCCAATCATTTGGGAGCCAGAATCCAATGGACTGAGGAAAAATACTTTACACCTACAGCTGCCCCATTCATAGGTGGCTTGTACCCTGTGAGTTCTTACACTATAGCCAAGTATTTTCTTCCTCCAAACAACTGCCCGAACATCAGCAGTCCTAATATCATTGCAGAGGAGGTGGGCCAGAGAGAAGCAAAGGGGAAGATGAGATTTTGAGGGCACTGTGAAACTGCCTTGCCACCTAATGGCAGTGTGGCATCTCAAAGGGGCCTACTGAGTCAGTCCTTTTTTTAAAATATTTATTTATTTATGCATATAAGAACTGGGGTGCAGGCCAGAGGTGTGGGGGGCTGAGAGGATTCACCAGACAGAGTGGGGAGCAGAACAGGTGGATTGACTGAAATACACTGCTGAGGGGAGCAGCAGGAGAGACATGAGAGGTCAGCTGTGCCGTGTGGGAATCTCCCTGGCCTGGGATGGAACTCCTACAGTGGCTGCCAATAGCTTCATAGTTCTGAGACTTAATCCCTTATGTTACCACGGACGCCCCCGAGAGTCAGTCTTAACCCGCAAGGTAAATGCCAGGACAATCTACTGGGTCAAGCAGCTTTGTGCAGATGAGCCTGTGATGTCTCAATTCACACAGGGGAGGTCCCGCCTGGGTTCCTAGGAGGAAGGTCCAGGTAGCGGCTAAGGCTCTAGCTTCTTTGCTGCTCCAGTGTCTCCAAGGACATGTGGGGGGCAAAGTAAAGGTAAAAGTACACCCTGAAACTTGATCCACTTCCTGATGGGCTTGACAGGGACATCTCTCATACTGTGCTTAGGAGAGCTCTGGGCTTCTGCAGTAGAAAAGAGAGGATGAAAAACAGTAGGGCAAATCCACAGGGACAGAAAGTAGGCTGTTGGATACCTACGGCTGAGTGGTGTGGGGGGAATAGGAGTGACTACTAATGGGTATAACTGTTCTAAAATTGATTGTAGCCACAGTTGGATACCTCCGTGATTATAGTAAAAAAAACCACTGAATTATACAATTTAATTGGATGAATTGTCTGGTATGTTAATTATGTCTCAATAGAAGCATTTAGGAATGTAGTCGTTGAGCAGGCACATAACGAGCCTTTACCTACCACTGAGAGGACTACCTCTGGACTATGGCAGGACAAGAGGGGGTTGGCTGTTCATGTCTCCTGGCCCCGGAAGACCCTCACTCGACTGCCAAAGCTGTTTTTCAAAACAAACTCTACAAAACAATGTATGTGGAGGAGAAACATGGAAATCAAACCTTTCAGTGAGACAAGAGAGGGGCTGGAAGAGGTGGCAAGGGGAACTCACAAGTGAGTGTGCAGGCCTGTCCCTGAGCCTATCTCACAAGCCAGCACCCACAGGAAGTGCAGGGCCAGGGGGTCGGCAGCCACAGCTACAGGACTAGAGCTCAGATTTCAGGAGCCCCTGTCATCATGCCTTCTCCTTTGTCCAGAGTTATCTTACCATTCTGTGTGTGTGTGTGTGTGTATATACATATATATATATATATATACATTTTATTTATTTTTATTTTTTTTTAAGATTTATTTATTTATACATACAAGCTGGGGTACAGGCCAGAGGCATGGGGCGGCGAGAGGGTTCACCAGAGACAGAGAGGGGAACAGAACAGGTAGATCAGAAATACACTGCTGAGGGGAGCAGCGGGCGAGGCAGAAGAGGTCTGCAGCGCCATGTGGGACTCTCCCCTGCTGGGCGTCGAACTCGCATCGCGCGCCGACAGCATTGAACTTGCATCAGCTCCACAGTGTAGCGCTCAACTGCTGCGTCACCAGGGAGGCCCTGTATATATTTTTATAAGCTAGGCCTCTGGTGAATTTTGGAACAAGAGAACTGTGAAGTGGCAAATTGAGAGGGTGCAGCACTATGTACAATTTGAAAAGTTGACACCAGTGAGTTCTAACTGCGAAGGCCTTGGGCAGCCTCTGCATGAGAAGTGAGGGCCTGCATAGTTCATCTGGAAACTGCGAAGCCCAGCAGAGGGAGGCAGAGCCAATACAACTTGCTGAACACAAGCTGCCTTTGTGTCTGTGAATTTGTGGGGAGGCAGAGCGACTATGGAAGCTTCTGGGCATGCACATGAGAGGCCTCATAGAAAAAGGAGAGAACAGACATTCCCAGTCAGGAATGATCACTGTAACTCAGGCCTGCATCTGCTTTATGGTGCTTCCAACACTTCGAGCAATGTCAGAGAGGCTAGGGGACTTGCCGATGGGCACATGGAGGGTCAACTGGCACTCTGCCAACTCTACCATGCCCTCGGGGCAGATGTCAGCATCCTGGACACAGCACATCAGGAGAACTTTCCCGGGCATGGTGGAACAGGGCCAGAAACAGCTGGTGAAGGGGAGCCCAGGGAACCTGCAGCCCAGGTGAGCAGAACAGGAGCATTTCTGTGGTTGTCAGGCATGACGGAAGGGCTGCAGTTGACCCATCCAGGAAAGCGGGCCACATGGAAGCTGAGATGGGGCGAGTCTGGGGAGCAGAGGGCACAGTACACCCATGTTGGTCTGAGAGAGGGACCAGAGTGAGTCTGGTTTCAGTAGGGATGAAGGAGAGCATGGAATAGTGGTCTCTTTGTGGATAACAGCTTTGATAAGATGTTGGAGGAAACTGAGCTGATCACATGGAAAAGAAAAGGTGGAATAGTTGGTTCTCAGCTGCAGATGGGAGAGGTCTGCTCCATCAAACCCTGTGTGGAAAAGCCACCCACACCTCTCACCGCTCCACCTTGTTAGTTTTATTAACAGAGCTGTCCAGGACAGAGATCCACCTTCCCATGCACCTGCTGCCTGGAGTCCTCATGGAATAAGCAGATAAAATATTTCCATTAGGGGCCTCCCTGGTGGCACAAGGGGTTAAGTCTCAGTACTATGAAGCTGTCTGCAGCCACTTCAGCACCAGTTCGATCCCCGGAGAGGGAGCTTTCCACATGGCACAACAGACCTTTCCTGCCTCGCCCGCTCCCCGCAGCAGTGTATTTCAGTCACTCTGCCTGTTCTGCTCCCCACTCTGTCTCTGGTAAATCCTTTCACCAACCCCACCCCCCTAACCTCTGGCCTACACCCCAGTTTGTATGTATAAATAAATAAATCTTTTTTTAAAAAATTGCCACTAGCTTCTCTTCTCTAGGCAAACCTCCTGAGCTCAGCCCAGGAGGCTGGAGCTACTGGGCTTTGTGATCTAAGGACGGCAGAGGCTCCTGGCCTGGGAGGGCTGGAATGGATCAGCTGAAATGTGTAGCGGCCTCCCTTGTGCTTGATGCTACACATGTAACTTCAACAACCACCACTGGTAGATACTATTATCTCTAGCTCCGATTGTGTGTCCTGAGGCTCAGAGGTGAGACTACCCCAAGTCATCCTGACAGTAAATGTTAGAGCTGCCATTTAAGCAGGGTGTGTGCGTGTGTGTGTGTGTGTGTGTGTGTGTGTGTGTGTGTGTGTGTCCCCTTACTCCTTAAGCACAGCTGGGGAGAAATCAGAATTACACCATGACCTCTCAAGCAGCTCATTTCTTGCAGCTCTAGTTTTGTTGTTCTCCCCACAAATTTTGTCTTCTTTCATATGTTCTGTTTTCTCTCTGGCACAGGCTGAACCTGAGATAGAAAGACAAGCTGGGAATCCTCACTGGATGAACACATTTTTAATCCCCTAGGATACTTGCACACAGTTTCCTCAGCACAGGCTCAAGCTTTTTGATACTGACAGGAAGAGACACCATCACCTGACCTTCCCTCCCTGGAGTTCTCCCCTGGCTCTGCAGCTTGCAAGTGGCTGGGAGGAAAAATCACTGCCTTGCAACAGTTTGTTTGGTCCATAACAAAAGATAATTGGATTTTTTTCTGAAAGGCTAGCTTGGGAACTCTGATATTTAAATTCCTAAACTTCTCTTAATGTTTGTCCATTGGGGACTAATTCCATTGGTATTCTTCATCTTAAAGAGTCCCTTAATAGTTTGGACTCCAATAATTGGCAATACAAGACACTGATTCCCCAGTTATGATGTTGATTCCACAAAAACAGTCAAGACAAACGGCAGACCTGATGCTTATTATGCATTGTTATCTCACATTCTTCTCAAATAACCTATAGTTTTACTTCTCTTTATAGGTCATCAGACATTTTCCAGCATTAATTTCAAATTAGTGGTTTGCTTTGTTTGTATTTCTACAAAGTCATCTGTGGCGTGATGTGATACATGCTATTCTCCCAATGACATGTTTCATACCACTAAGTCTCAAAAGCCCAAGAGGAAAGCCGTCGATGGCTGCTCCATCATATTCAAGGACCTTGACAATCTGACCCCAACCACCTTTCTCATCTCACCTCTACAAATGCCAACCCCTTTTGCCCTCACTCCTGCCACACTGCTCAGCAGTCAGTCCTAAACACACTGAGAATTTTTGTGCCTCTACACCTTTGCTCAAGCTCTTCCCTCACCCAGAATACCTTTCCTTCTCTTTTTCCATCACCATATAGAAAGTTCTCCATAGAATCAAGGCGCAGTTCAATGACCTCATTTTCTGTCAGGCCTTCATCCCACTCTCATCCAGGAAGAACTGCAGTTTCCTGTGCCCAGAGAGTTCCTTGGATTTATCACCCTTCTCGCTCACCAGGCCCCGACTTTCATGGTTACTGTGGGTTACTTCTTTAGCATGCTCAGCTTCCTAGATAGGTAAGTTGGATGTGGCTCCATAGAGGATGGAGACACCTAAGACATGAGTCTTTATTTTTAAAAAATGTGTACACAGAATGAAGACCCATGAGAGCTCCTTAATTCTTGTACCAGATAATTATTTTGAAGTAGTTTAGGAGACTGTGGGGGATATTCCTGAATTGTCACTGAGAAGACAGTGAAAGGTGGTTTGAGCCCCCGATGAAGGAATCTATTACCATCTCTCCCTATGATTGATTTAGAAGGTGATTCAGGGTCAACAGGAAGGAGGTTGAAGTAACAGAGCAAGAGCAGAAGTACAGATGGCCTGAATTTGGGAGGGGGCAGGAAATGAACTGGAATTAGGACAATCCAGATGAGGTGCTCAGGGGAATACAGATACAGAGGGGACTGTCTGTATCTGTCCTTGCTAAGTCTGGGTGCTGACTGGTCCACATGTGCTCTGATCAAATACTGAGTCATTAACGATCTGATCTGTGGATGATGTCGGCAAATATCCATACAATGTCTGTACAATGGAAACCGTAACAATGACTGAGATGCTCTCAGGAGACTAGTTGGAGAAATTCAAATTCAAGAATGGAGGGCTCAAAATTTATAAATTAATGCTCCCTGGCTGCCTGGTTCATCGCCATCGTGAAAGACATCATGACAAACTACCCAGACCAGGAAGTTCATAAACAATTGACTGCTTTAGGGGAAACAAATGGTCAGTGACATCTCTCACCCTGGGAAGCAGAAACCTGGGGGAAACTAGCTAAAATGCAAGACCACCCCTGATGTCATCTTTGTATCTAGATTCAGAATCCATTTTGGAGCTGGCAAGATACCTGGCTTTGGCATGATTAACGGTTCCTTGGATGATGCGAAGAAAAACGAACCCAAACATAGAATTGCAAGACATGGCCTGTATGAGAAGAAAAAGATCTCAAGAAAATAGCAAAAGGAACTCAAGAACAGAATGAAGAAAGTCAGGGGCACTACAAAGGCCAATGCTGGTGCTGGCAAAAAGGGAGCTCCAAATTGGACAAAAGAAGGAGTCAAGACTTTATCTGTATCTGTGGTGACTTTATCTGTACCTGTGGTGATTGTGTAGACTTTTATGTGTCTGGATATTAGAAAAAAATAAAGAATTTATAAATAAAGTGAAACAAAATACTGATTTATTTTTTTTTTCTGCAAAAAAGTCACTGGACTTTTTGAGCAGGACCTATGATTATTAGTGTCCAGGGTCCATGGGTGAGGCTGTCATTTCTTCTGGGCTTCAAAGCTGAGTCTGAATTCTGCACTGGGAGAGGCTGGAAAACCCTCCGAGGCCCTTACTTAGCCTGGGATATAAGTTGGAATCACTGGAGAAACTTCAGAATCACTGGTTTCTGGGACCCATCTACAGATATCCCGATTTACAGTCAAGCGGTGGCCTGGATCTGGGATTTCTGAAAGCTCTCCAAGTAATTCTAACACATAGCCACAGTTGAGAGCCATTTCTCTAAATCAGTGCTTTTCAAACTCGAATGTGCGAACTTCAGCCATTTGGATATTTCGTTAGGACGAAGATTTGGATTCAGCAGGTCTGAGTGGTACCTGGATTCTGTGCATCTGACAAGTTCCTAGGTGGTGCCCAGCTGCTGTGCCATACTCTGGGCAGCCAGGCCTAGAGATCAGGGCAAAAGCTCTGTGGTTTGGGCCAAATACATCAATATCACCAGGGAGGATGAAGTGGGGGCTTGTTCAAAATACTGTCCCTTACTGGATTCAATTCTCAGAGAGTGAGACTCACAAATAAACATTTAAACACCCTTCTCAGGTAAGCAGATACCAAATAAAGTTGGATGGTCACTTTTCAGTATTTCAAAACTTGTCAAGATCAAAAGAATCACTCCACATGCTTGTGAAAAATACATACTCACAGAATCAGAATTTTAGGAGTAGCCTGGAAATCTGTATTTTTAGAAGGTGATCCCTCTAATTACAGGTCTAGAAAAGCCTGCTTGGTGGGATCCCTCAGTGGGGCTGGGCAAGGTCCAGCTAATCCTTCTCCCTCTCTCCACAGGGAAACTATCCCTGTAAAATTCAGCTATCTTGACTATCTTGCTCCAGAGAAGAAGAGAATGTGTGCAGGGTTGGGGCAGGCTCAGAGGTGGGGGTGTCAGTGGTGTTCACTGCTGGAGGCAAAAGGGGCTTTGCTCTGTGATTCTAAGAAAAGAGGAAGTTGGGTGAGAAACAGGGAGGGTCACATCAATGGTTGTGAGCTTACTGGTATTGACAGAGCCGCCTCCAAGTTTACCATAGAGGTAGGAGGAGAAGTGGAGTGGGTGCTGTGGGACTGGAGCGCGCCTCCCTCTGGCAAGTGAGGGCACTTCACACCTACCCCTCTCCCAATGGAAGCTCTGTGATCTGACCTGCATCAGGACAACAATGAATTGGGAGGTTATATTCTTTTAAATCTACAACTGCACATCCACGCTGCTGCAGAAGAACCCCTATTAGTTGCAATAGGCCTGGTGTGTGGCTACCGAATTTGTCACAACAAAAGCAGGATTTGAAATTATTTATGTACTTACATGTATTATATATTGATAATGAACTCATTGGGAAAAGTATCCACTCCTGTGTTGAAGGTATACTTTAAAATGATAATACCAGTTGTGTTCAGGTGTTAGAGTTCTTAAAAATAAGGATTCTGGGTGATAGAATACATTTTTATGAGAATAAATTTTAAACAACTTTCATACGTTGAGTTGTCTTTCATAAAATAGCTGGATTAAGGGGACCATGGATGAAGCATTTGAGATCATTTTCAAATATCCAGAAGTGTGGCCACCCTGGACTTTCGTTTCATTGTGGGGTAGCACCTTGCAGGGCATGAAAGAAAATATATTTCTAGGAAACCAATTGTTGATCAAAGAGCAAAAATAGGAAGCAAGAGACTTCCAACTGTTTCTTCTAGGAAGTTATTGTCTGGGAAATGGAAGAGACCCTTGGTTATTTTAAAAGGGGGATACACACACAAGTGGACACATACATGTACACACATGCAAAGGTGTACTCCATACCTGAAAAGCTGAAGGCTCTTTCTTAAGAATACAACAGAAACTGGTAACAGAGTTTGCCTCCAGGGAAGGAACTGGGTAACTAAGGATAGACCGGGAAGAAAACTTGGTTTTCTCTAAGACCCTTTATGCTGTTTAAAAAAATGATGTGCACACACGACATACTAAAAAACAAAAATTTATTGATTGAAAACAATCTTCTTATAAAGTCAGGGCTCATGGGACAAACATGAAAATAACTAGACCAGAGACAGTTTTGTGCTCTTTTAAGAATATTCTTGACTTTGGAATGTTAAGTTCCTGTCCCAAACTGACTCCAAAGGTACTAAAAGCAAGCCTTGCCACCACTTGTCTGAGCTGTTTCTATCTCCTCTCCTGCTGTCCTCACTTATAGGCAGAAGGCTTCTGATCTACGCTTACTAGGGATTGCTTTTATTTCTCTACCAGCAGGACTGGGTTTGAGCTAACCCTTTCCATGGGTCTTTCACGGCGCTTTGTGTGCCCAATAGCAGACAGCAGGCTGAACGGAGCGCCCATCACTGATCACCACACAGTGACATGAACACCACACCCACACAATGGGAACCACGATCTGCACCTCATTACTATCATGTAAATGTCATGTTGCCCCCATTAAGTGACACTTTCCAGGGACGCAGAGACAGCCTCTCAAGTCTGCACAGCCTCTCTTAAGAATCAGAGAGCCTATCTCTCTTAAGTATAAAGCTGAGAGTGTGGGCTAGTACACGATGGAATGTTATATCTTTATATTCACTCGAGGAATAAGTGTGCATGCAAGCACCCAGCTGTATAAGCAGAGGCACCGGAACTCGCTCCATTTTTGCACTCCACAATGTCTTCTCCATTTAGAAATCTCTCTCAAATTCTGCCACCTGTTTTCTCACCTCTGTTGACAAAAACATACAATCAGACCCTCAAAATCTACTGTCACCTCTCCTGGCTAGTCCCATGCCATTGCTCCTTCTGTAATCAATCTCCCACTCAATCTTGCTTTCAAAAGCACAGATCTGGCAACCTCCCGCCATGGGCGGCACAACGTCCTCTAGCTTCTGCTCTCAAAGCCCAGGCCCCTGGGACTGGCAGACATCTGGGTCCTTTGAAACGTCCTTTGGGTCTTCCTTCTGGTTTCCTTTCCTGCTCCCACCGAACTGTATCCCTATCTAGATCATAGCGTCCATCAGAGACACTGCAAATATGTATGTACCTGCACACTTCCTCCTCTGAACTCCCCAGGAGGTGACACATGGCTCCTCCTTTGAGGCCCAGCAGTGGGGTTGGTGATGGGCGCATATGGGAGGTGCCCAATCAGTGTTTTGGCAAGTGGAAGAAAATGGAGCTTTTGCAGGATGTGATATCATCCTTGATGATACTTCTCAGACTTCAATGTGCATACAAATCTCCTGGGGGCTCTTATCAGGATGCAGATTCAGCTCTGTATGGGTGGAGAACCTGAGAATCTGCATTTTCAACAAAAGCCCAGAAAAGGCCAGTGCTGCTGTTCTGGGGAAAGCAAGTAAGTAGTAGGGGCCTACAGATTTGAAATAATTTCTCAGATGGAAGAGCATGTGGAAACAATTATTCCTATAGGAATCTTGAATTTTTTACTTTGATCTTGAAAGAGCGAAAAAGAAGTGAAATATTATAACGTTCATATATGTAAGTCATGGAACTATATGTTATTCCAGAAAAAGGGTAAAATAAATAATAAGGGGGAAAATGAAATACATTTGCTCTTAATATCCATATTCTTTTTGAGAAAAGATTTATTTTATTTATGCATACAAGAACTGGGTTCTAGGCCAGAGGTGCGGAGAGTGAGAGGATTCACCAGAGACAGAGCAGAATAGGCGAAACTACTGAAATACAACTGCTGAGGGAGCAGCAGGGGAGATAGGAGAGTTCTGTTCCCTGGCTGGGGATTGAACTCATGTCAAAGTGGCTGGCAATAGCTTGATAGCATTGAGACTTTAACCCCTGCACTACCAGGTAGGCCCCCTTAATATCAATATTCTAATTCTCAAATTGGAACTCTGTTAGAATCATAAACATATTTTGGCCAACATATATTATCCCGCTCCCTATTCTTCTCTCCTCCCCAAGTCGGATCTGCCCCCACTGCCAGGAATATGTACACCTCACAGTTCACTCCTCCCCACCACTGAAAAACCACAGCTATGGAGAAAGGCTTCTGTTATGGATGGGAAGATCCTGTGTCACAGCTGCTGTGATGGGGAAAGAAAGAAGCTTCCAACTATATAATAATTTAGTTCCAAAAAATCTCACACAGGCTGTAGTTCCCTCTTCCTGGAAACCTCTTCCTTTACATCAGACCCAAACCCTAATCATCTTCCCTATCTTCAAAATTGTCCTTTTAGCACTCCCTGCACTTCTCTTTGGTACACAAAAACTACTAAGAAGGGTATGAACAGCCATTTGTCTCTCTGATCTACTAGGTTGTGAGGTGCATGGCCAGCTCTGCCACAGCAGGTGTGCAAAGGAATGAAGAACACACACACACACACACACAACTCTTTCTATGCCTAGCAAAATTTCCTCTTTCACTTTTTTTGCCCTGACCACAACGGGCCAAATGAATGTAGTTCCTCAGAGGACTGACATTTTAGTGCAGTGCCAGAAACTGCATAAATGATAACAGATGTTGTGGGGTTTGTTTGGTCTAAATTGTGTGGTTTGAGTAACCAGACAGAAACAATCTCTTCCCACTCCAATGTTAAAATGATATTTACTTCTTACAAAATAACATTTGTATTTTAAGGATGAACACCCTTGAAGGCAGCACCCAGCAAAGGAACCAGAACATCAGCTTCCTTATGAAGCTACAAAGATGTTCTCTGCTATCAACTTACCTTCCCCTACTGGAGGCAACTACTCCCCTGAATTTGCATTTATTATTATTTAGCATTTGTTTTTTTTAAAGTACCTCTTTTTAGCACATGCTTCCGTATCTCTAAACAATAAGTTGTTTAGTATTATATGTATTTGAACTTTGTAAAAATGGTATTGTTCTGTTGTGACTTTCTATAGCTTATTTCTTTTTATTTTAAGATTTATTTTTATTTATTTATGCATAGAAGAACGAGGGTGTAGGCCAGAGGTGCAGGGGGTGAGAGTATTCACCAGAGACAGAGTGGGGAGCAAAACAGGTGGATCCACTGAAATACACTACTGAGGGGAGCAGTGGGCAAGACAGGAGAGGTCTGCTGCACCATATGGGTCAGCTCCCTGGCTGGGGATTGAACCCATGCTGCAGTGGCTGCAGACAGCTTGACAGCGCTGAGACTTTAACCCTTGAGCTACCTGGAAGGCCCCAGCTTGTTTGTTTTTTTAATTCAACACTGTTCCAAGACTCAATGATACTGTTCTATATAGCTGTGGCTCATTCATTTTCATCACAGTATATACAGAATTACATGAATACATCACAATTTATCTGAGTACTCTTTGCCAGTGCACATGTGGGCAGCTTCTGCTTTTCCCTTGCCCTATGAAAAATGCTTCTATGGGCTGCAAGCCTTTCCCCTAAAATCAGGAACAAGACAAGGATGTCCACTCTCACCATTGCTTTTCAATATAACACTTGAAGTCCTAGCGAGAGCAATAAGACAAGAGAAAGACAGACAAGGAATCCAAATAGGGAAAGAAGAAATTAAACTGTCACTATTTGCAGATGATATAATTATATACATAGAGAATCCCAAAAACTCCATAGAAAAACTACTCAAAACTATAGACCAATTCAGTAACGCAGCAGGATACAAAATCAATGCACAAAAATCAGTAGCCTTTCTATATGCAAATACTCAGTATGAAGAAGAAGAAATTAAAAGAATTATCCCTGTCAAAATCAAAACCAAAAAATCAAATACCTGGGAATAAACCTAACAAAAGAGGTAAAGGACTTACACAAAGAAAACTACAAGATGCTGTTAAAAGAAATAAAGGAAGACACAAAAAGATGGAAAGACATCCCCTGCTCATGGATTGGAAGAATCAACATCATCAAAATGGCCATCCTACCAAAAGCAATCTACAGATTCAATGCAATTCCGATAAAAATCTCAATGACATTTTTCAAAGAAATAGAACGGATATTGAAGGAATTCATATGGAACCACAAAAAACCTCGAATAGCTAAAGCTCTCCTGACCAAAAAGAAGATGAATGGAGGGATTACACTCCCTGACTTCAAACTATACTACAAAGCCATAATAATTAAAACAGCATGGTACTGGCGCAAAAACAGACACACGGACCAATGGAACAGAACAGAAAACCCAGAAATAGGGCCTCCCCGGTGGCGCAGCGGTTAAGCGCTGCGCTGTGGAGCTGCTGGCAGCGGTGACGCGAGTTCGACGCCTGGCCGGGGAGAATCCCACATGGCGCGGCAGACCTCTCCTGCCTCGCCTGCTGCTCCCCTCAGCAGTGTATTTCTGATCTGCCTGTTCTGCTCCCCGCTGTCTCTGGTGAACCCTCTCGCCACCCCACGCCTCTGGCCTGTACCCCAACT